>VZTT01059431.1:0-13194 GCA_013400855.1 Buphagus erythrorhynchus | reverse complement strand
CAGCCCTAACCCATCTACAGCCCCATCTCATCCCATCTACAGCCCCATCCCAGAATGCGTCAGCTTGGAAGGGACCACAGTGGCTCATCTGGTGTCACCTCCCTGCTCAGTCAGGGTTATCCCAGAGCACAGGGCACAGGATTGTGTCCAGGCCATTCTGGAATATATCCAGTGAGGGAGGCTCCACACCCTCTCTGGACAATGTGTTCCAGGACTCAGTCACTGCACAGAGAAGTTCTTCCTTGTGGCCAGGTGGAACGTCCTGGGCATCAGTTTCCCGCCTGTTCCTCTTGTCCTGTTGTCAGGTGCCACAGTGAAGAGCCAGGCTCTATCAGTCCCATCCCATCCCCATCTCATTGTGTCACATCCCACCCCATTCCAATCCCATCCCTACGTCCATCCCATTCCCATCCACCCCCATTCCATCCATCCATATCCCCTCTGACCCCCATCCCACCCTATCCCTATTCCATCCTCATCCCACCCCCATCCATCCCCACCCCTGCATTAGAACCATAGCTCCAGCCCTCAAATCCCCAGTGCCCAGCAACCTCCAATGGCATTCCCAGAGGCCCATCCATACCCCCAATCCCATCCCACCCATCTCAGAGTGAGACTGCAGCCCCCCAGCAGCAGGTGACACCCCCCACCCAGTATTCCATTCTCACTCTTCCATCACTCCATCCCATGGATCCCATTCCTGGTGCCACCCACCCAGCAGGACCCTCCCAGAGCCCCCTCAAGGAATCCACATTAAGCATCCTGGTTTCTACAGCATCTATTGGCACTCTCCAGAAAAGGGATCCACTCCCAGCATCCCACCCGCTCCACCAGGGATTGGGAACAAGGAGCCCTCCTTACACAGGCCAAGCAGGTGCCCCCCATCCCCACACCAGGGCAGGGGAGCCAGAAAATATTGTCCATGCTCCAGCCTTCATCTGGAGAGGGAGAGAGGGGAGAAAGTCTGACAGTGTCCTCTGATCCCCAGGAGGTCACTTCAAAGATCCAGCAGCAGCATCGCATCCCTGGGAGTCACTTCAAGGTCCAGTAGCAGCATCCCATTCCCGGGAGGTCACCTCAAGGTTCAACAGCAGCATCTTATTCCTGAGAGGACACCTTAAAGCCCATCAGCAGCATCTCATTCTTCACCTCAAGATCAGACAGCAGCCTCCTATCCTAGGGAGGTCACCTCAAAGTCTCTCAGCAACACCCTGTATCTGGGAGGTCACCTCAAAGTCCACCAGCAGCATCCTGGGAGGTCACCTCAAATTTCAGCAGCAGCTTCCCATCCCTGGGAGTACACCCTGAGGTCCAACAGCGGCCTCCTGTTCCCAGGAGGACACCTCAAGGTCCGACAGCAGATCCAACAGCAGCACTGCATCCCTGGGGGGTCACATCCTGGCTTCCCACCCCATCTCCTGCTGCGGGTGCCGCCACGACAGGCACCGGGTTGGCGCAGGTGAACGGCCGCTCCTGCCGCCTGTGGATCCTCTGGTGCGCCTTGAGGTGGGAGAACCTCTTGAAGGTCTTCTGGCAGATGCCACACTGGTGGGGCCGGACACCCATGTGCATCCAGTGCTGCCGGACAAAGTCCGAGACCCAGGTGAAGCTGCGGTTGCAGCAGGGACACAGGATGAGGTGGTGGCCGGAGTGCCGGCGCTGGTGCACTGTCAGGAAGATCTGGTTGGAGAAGGTTTCCAGGCACTCGCTGCACGTGTACATCATTTTCCCAGGTGACAGCGAGCACCTGGCAGGGCCGGGCTCCTGCCACACCGTGCCACAGTCCCTGCTCGGGGCTTGTGGCTGGGAGGACGGGCACAGGGTCTGGCTGGGACACTCCTCCGGCTTCGAGGCCTGGCAGGTGCCGTTGGCTGCCCAGGTTTGGGGCTGGGATGTTGGGCACTGGGATGTTGGGCATGGTCCCTGGCTGGGGCATGGTCCCTGGCTGGGGCATGCCTTTGCATCCAAGGGCTGGCAGGAGCCATTGGGTGCCCAGTTTTGGGGCTGGGATGATGGGCACTGGGATGCCGGCCATGGCCCCTGGCTGGGACATGCTTTCGCATCTGAGGGCTGGTAGGAACCATTAGGTGCCCATGTTTGGGGCTGGGATGTTGGGCACGGTGACTGGCATGGTGTGGCACTGGGACACTTCTCTGGCTTTGAGGCCTGGCACGTCCCATTAGGTGCCCATGTTTGGGGGTGGGATGCTGGGCACGGCACCTGGCTGGGCTCGGAGGGCTGGCACGTCCCGTTGGCTGCCCAGGCACGGAGGTGCCGCCTGATTTTCTTCTTGGACATGAACTTGCGGTCGCAGTGGACACAGACATAGGGCACCCAGTTGGCATGGCCACGCTCGTGGATCAGGAGGTTGATCTTCAGCAGGAAGGTTTTCCTGCAGATGGGGCAGGAGTAAAATTCCTTGGCGGCATTTCGCTGCAAGGCTGCCGGCCGGCCCACGCAGGAGTCCTTCTCTGGCTCCCCTGGGCTGGGATCTGCCTGTTCTGTCGGTCTGTGGACATCTGGTGTCACCTCCTTTCCTGGTTCTTCAGGAATGTCGGCCACCAGATCTCGGCCAGCATTCCCTGAATCTTTCACAGCCTCCTCTTCCAGACCCTTGTCCTCTTCTGGACCCTCAGAGGGTGTTTTGGGCATTGAGGGCTTCTCTGCAACAATGTCCTCCTGCGGCGCCTCCATTTGGATCCCTGCCTTAGCATCTCCTGGGAATTTTTCAGAATCCAAACATCACTTTTCCACATGGTTTTAAGGTATCAACAGCAAAAGACTTTGTTCCCACCCTCCCTCACTTCCCACTCTGTTCCGAGCCACCACAAATCCCAGTCTTGCTCTCCTCTTCCAGCTCAGTTTCTAAACTGTGTAAAAGCCAGGAACAGCCACAGCTTATCCCTGTAGACACCCCAAGAGCAGTTTGAGGTGACAAACATCACCCAGGGGGACAGGGGATTCTGACATCCACCCTGGGGTTTGTCTGGGCAGGTGCACCCATGCCATGCCTTATCCCAAACAGTTTCAGGGCTGGTAACAGAATTTGCTGCCCTTTCCTGGAAGCCCTGGATGTGGAGAGAGGCCCAACAGACCCCCTACAAGCTGTGGCCCCACCAAGGAGGGATAAAGGTTCTGCCCCTTTACCTGCTGCAGGGGGAGAAGAGTTCTGAGTCTCACATTTCCAATAGCACACAGAGATCGGGCAGGGAGGGGACGGAGTCAGCTGGCTGAGATCCACCAGGACAGCAGCAGCTTCTGGGATGGGTGCTGTGAGGGCAAGAGCAGTGATGAAGGTGGGTGAGGAACAGCTGGGCAGGGATCCAGGACCCCTTGAAACAGCAGCAAGATTAGCCAGGCACTCACGTGTGCTGCAGTTCTCTGGGACCACTGGGCTCCTGCTTTCCTCCATCATGTTTCCACTTTCCTCTGCTGGGCTCCCGCTTCCCTTTGCTGGGCTCCTGTTTTCTTCCATCAGGTTTTTGTTTTCCTCTGCCAGGTTCCCACTTATCCCCACTGGGCTACTGCTTTCCTCCACCAGGTTCTTGCTTTCCTCTGCCAGGTTCTCACTTATTTCCACCAGGCTCCTGCTTTCCTCTACCAAGATCCCACTTTTCTCTGCCACATTCCCGCTTTCCTCTGGCTCCCTGCAGCCCCTCTCCATTGTCTCTGTCTCCAGCAGTGTGTCATCGCTGGTGCAGTTCTGTCGGGCCAGCTCTGTGGAGGACATTTGGATTCGCCAGGAGCTAGTGGAGAGCTCCAAGGAGCCAGTGTGGGTCCCATTCCATAGGGTGTCAGGATCCCTCACACCCAGCAGCAGCTGGGGCAGGGGCTTTCACGCTATCCACATGTCCCAGCAGCTGTTCCCTCACAGCAGACACCTCCCAGTGCCTGGAAGTGTCCCAGGTTGGACAGGGCTTTGAGCAACCTGCGCTAGTGGAAGGTGTCCCTGCCCATGGCAGGGCCTTAGAAAGAGATTTTGAAACTCCTCCCAGCCCAAACCCAAAATTCTGAGATTCTGGGATTCAGGGTCCCAGTGAGCAGCCAGAAGTTCCTGGCACAGAAGAAACCCAGTGTCACCCACCTCCAGCCAGCTCTAGGGACACCTCTGCTGCCTCTGGCTCCGATTCCAGCGGTGTGCTCAGCTCTTCTCTTTCCAGCTGTAATAACAGTTCAGGCTTGGACAGGGCACAGTCTGGGCAAGAGCAAGACAGACATCAGGGACACGATGGGACAGAGACTCTGCACCCACAGCTGGGCAGCAGAGCCAGTCCCAGCCCAGGAAACTTCATCTACAACCGAGGCCACGACAGGAGTTATGGATACAGACAGGAAACAGAGCTGACAGGGGAATATGGAAAGCAGCCTCTGACAGTCCCTTGGGAACAATTGCAAGAAAATCCATCCTTGCTCCACTCCTGCTACAGAATTCCCTGTTTCCCAGAAATTCACCTTGCAGATAGGAAAATACCCTGAATGACAAGAATGGAATTGTGAGGCTCCTGACTGCATGTTTACCCAGTGCTGAGGGACCACCTCGAATCCTGGGGACAATTCTGGGCCCCTCATGCCAAGGAAGACATTGAGGGGCTGGAGCATGTGCAGGGAAGACAATAGATCTGGGGAACAGAGCTGTCTCTCCACAGCTCCCTGACAGGAGGGTGCAGCCAGGAGGGAATCAGGATCTGCTCCCAGGGAATAGGACAAGAGGAAACAGCTTCAGTGGGAGGTTCAGGTTGGATTTTAGGGAAAATTCTCATGGAAAGGGGTATACCAGGCATAGAATTTTGGAGGTGACATCCCAGGGAGATGACAACACCAACAATATACCTGTTCTCCATCAGGAAAAGACACCAAGCACTTACTACCCTGTTCTGCGTGTCCCTGCACGCTCCAACTGCTGCCAGAGAGGACAGGGAAAAGAGAGGATTATTTGAGAGCTGGAGATTCCAGTGAAATGCAAAGAGGCAGAGAAATGACCCCAAGAGAGCTCCTTGAGGCTGCCAAAGCGGCGGAAACACAGCCTACACAGGGACACCAGCATCTCGTAGTTGCCTTCCATGACGCTCCGGTACATTTCCTTCTGTCTCTGGTCCAGGCTTGCCCACTCCTGCTGGCTGAACCGCACTGCCACATCCTCGAACAGCACCGGGATCTGCAGCACGGGCTGGGATGTGGCACAGGGCAGCATCCCCGAACAACTCCCAGACCCTCAGACCCGCCCAGTCCTTCAATAGCTCCACAAGCTGTGGAGTTCCCCTTGCTTATTCCCAGCCTCCTAAAGCAGCCGGCTCCCAGCCGGCCCACTGGATTCATCCCGTGTCTCCCGAAACCCACTGCTGCCCCCTGAGGAGCCACTCGAATGGCTCCCGGCCAGCCGGGAATCCACTGGATTCCCATCCCGTCTCCTGAAACCCACCGCAGCCCCCTCAGGAGCCCCCCCAAACCGCTCCCAGCCCTCAGGAGCCCCACGGGCGATCCCCAGGCTCTCTCCCAGCCACAAACCCTCCTTCCAACAGCCCCATAAGCGAGCCCCAGGCTCCCCCTCAACCTCCCAGCAGCCCCGAAGTGACTTCCCCACCCCACTCCCAGCCCTCCTCGCCCTCCGTCACTCCCCTAGCGCCCTCAGTCTCACCCTCAGCCCCACAAGCGACCCCCCCTCGCCCTCCCCGGGGTCCCCCCGGTTCGCCCATCCCAGGGCTCACCCCGTGGAGCCGCAGGGCCGCGAGGGGCCAGTCCCGCAGCGCCGCCTCCGCCCGCTCCATCCGCCGCTCCAGCGCCTCGAGGCGCGCCTGGAGCTCCGCCATGGCCCCGCGCCGCTGCGGGCAGGGCGGGCACTGGACACGCCGCCGGAGGGGCGGGTCCGATGGATGAATGGATGGACGGACGGATGGATGGGCGGTGGGAGAGCCTGGGAGGGCGGCACCGAGCTCCCGGAGGGGCGGGTCCGATGGATGCATGGGCGGTGGGATGGGTTGGGGGGGAGGCACCGAGCTCCCGGAGGGGCGGGTCGGATGGATGGATGGATGGATGGATGGATGGATGGATGGATGGATGGATGGATGGATGGATGGATGGATGGATGGATGGATGGATGGATGGATGGATTTGGAAGTGGCTGAGTGGCAGCTCCCAGACGGTCGGGGTCAATGGCACAGGGTGTGGCTGCAGGACTGGGCTCTGCTGGGCTCGGTATTGTTTGCCTGCTTCATCACTGGCCTGGGTGATGGGGTTGATGCTGTGTGGCCCTTCAGAGGGACCTCGGCAGGTTGGAGAGATAGGCAGAGAGGAAACTTCTGGAATTCAACAAGGGCAAGTGCAGGTGCTGCACATGAGGAGGAACAATCCTAGGCACCTGCACAGGCTGGGGGTGACCTGCTGGAGCAGCTCTGTGGGGAAGGAACCGGGGTTCCTAGGTGACAATGAACTGTCCCTGAGCCAGCAGAGTGTCCTGGTGACGAGAGGCCAGTGGGATCCTGGGGTGCATTGGGAAGAGCATTCCCAGTAGGTCAGGGAGGGATCCTGCCCCTCTTCCCAGCCCTGGAGGATCCTCTGCAGTGCTGTGTCCAGCTCTGGATCCTCAGCACGGCAGGGACAGGGAGCTCCTGGAGCAGGGCCAGCAGAGGCTGTGGAGATGAGGAAGGGCTGAAGCATCTCCGTACCCAGGAAAGGCTGGGGGAGCTGGGGCTGTTCAGCCTGGAGAGGAGCCCCAGCTGAGAGGAGCCCTCAGTCCTGGGTGTCCCTGAGTGTCCCTGTCTGTCCCTGGGTGTCCCTGGGTGTCCTGAGTGTCCCTGAGTGTCCCTGAGTGTCCCTGGGTGTCCCTTGGTGTCCCTGAGTGTCCCTGTGTGTCCCTGTGTGCAGGGAGGGTCAGAGCAGTCCCAGGCTCTGCTCCAGGGCCCAGCAATGGCACCAGAGGAACAGGCAGGGACTGATCCCAGGAATTGCCCCAGCACAGGAGGCAAAACTTCTGCCCTGGGCAGGAGCCGAGCTGGAACAGAGACCAGAGAGGCTGTAGAGTCTCCCTCACCGGGGATATTCCAGAGCAGTCTGGATGTCATCCTGTGCCCTGTGCTCTGGGATGGCCCTGCTGGAGCAGGGAGGTGCCACCAGGTGCCCACTGTGATCCCTACCATTCCGGAACTCTGGGATTCTGTGTCCCGCCGGGAAGCGCCGCTGCGGCGGAACGCCGGGGGGATTCCCTGCCGCTCCGATCGGCACCCTTCCCGGTGACTGACAGCTGTCAATCACGGCGGGGGCTGCCGGCCGGCGGGGGCCGCTGTGGCGGCGGCGGAAGCGGAGGAGGAAGAGGAAGCGGCGCTTGTTGGCGGCAAGGAAAGGCGGCGGCGAGGCAGGGCAGGGAGCGGCGGCGGGCAAGGAAGGGCCGGTCCTGCGGAGAGCTCCAGCTCCGCGGCGGGAGGAACGGGAGGGACCGCGCCTTCCCGGCCCCGGTGTGCGGCGGCCGAAGCGGGGCTCTGCTGTTCTCCCTTGCCCAGCCCCGGTGTCCCTGCGCTCCGTTTGTCCCGCTGCGGGGATGGAGCTGGCGGGCGGCAGCACCATCTCGCTGTGGACCGTGGTGGCGGCCGTGCAGGCGCTGGAGCGCAGCGTGGCCGCACACGCGTCCCGTCTCTTCAGCCTGGAACACCGGGCCGGCAACAGCGAGAAGAAACACCTGGACTGCGAGAAAATGGTCGGGGAGTTCGGGAGCCAGCTGGAGAGCAAGTGCGCGGCCATGGGCACCCTCATCCAGGAGTACGGGAGGCTCCAGCGGCGCCTGGAGAACGTGGAGAACCTGCTGAAGAACAGGAACCTCTGTATCCTGCGGCTGCCCCCCGGGGTGGAGGTCCCCAAGGTAAGGGATGGGTCATTAAAGGGTCTGGGGGGAGCAAGGACAGCGCAGAGAGTCCTGTGCTCCTCTGTTGGATTTTGCCCTTTTCTGACTCAGAGATGGGGCAACTGAGAGGCGTTTTTAAAAACTCTTATTCCATTTTCAGTCTCATACGAAAAGAGACTTTCTGTCAAACCCTAAAAACTCTCTACAAATCCATTTCCCACACTCCTCACCTCTCCCGGCAGCCTTCTGCCATGGAAATCATTCCACAGTCTCTGCCAAGATTTCTTCGTGCGAAGGCACGAAGCAGGAAGTGATTGCTCCTGTGTTTTGTTATATTCAGCTGGTTTTCCCTGCCAAACTATGGGCTGTTTTTACCAACAACGGGAACTTCTTCCCCACTCTGCGGTCCCCAATGGGATCAGGCTCCAGGGGGAAGGAAGAATATCGTGGAATAACACAATTCATCTCCCAAAGTTTAGCCAAGATCCAAACTGTTACTCTCAGTGTCCAGAGGATGCTTCAAGGCAGGAATTTTCTTTCCCTGACACCTGGTAGCAGGGATAAGTAGAGGGTAGGATTCTCTGTGTTCCAGGAGCTGTGCTGAGTGTCACTTTTGGGATTGCAGGCCCCGTCTGTGGCATTGGAAAACGATGCCGCTGGCTTTTCCACTCAGGAGTGGGAGAACCTGGAGGAGTGGCAGAGGGAGCTGTATGGAAAGGTGCTGACAGGGAAGAGAGAAGCCCCTGTCCTGCTGGGTGAGTGTTCTGCTGGGTCATTTATCAGCACTTTCTGGTTAGGGAGTCTTCCCCACACGTGGGAAGCAGATTTGTGGGAGCACAGTGAGCCCACTGCCTGTGTTTGAGGACTCTGCGTGCTGCCCAGCCATGTGTTGTAGGCGATGGAGCTGGTTTGGGGAGCACTGCTGGGTGTGTTCCTCCCTGTGGACGCAGCACAGAAACATTCCTTTCTCTGTTCCTTGTCAGACGATGTCATCTCCGAACCTGCCCTCCTGTCCCGGCTCCAGGTAGGAGAAGCGCCCTGCAGTGAGGAGGAGGCGGCTCCCAGAGAGATCCCGGCAGAACCAGGTGCAGGCAAGGGGTGAATTAAAGCTTTAATCCTGGTGGTGAGGGTCGTGTGGTGCTGTCATGACAGAGGCTGTCATCACACAGAGGCTGGCACAAGGTGATGGTCCTGGTTTGCTTGGAAGGAACTTCTTGGGTCTCAAAAGGAACAGGTTCAGGGGGAGTAACAGAGGGTGATAAAAAATGTAATGGGTTTGATTTTTAGGATTACAAGTCAGGAAGAAATTCTTGGCTGTGAGGATGGTGAAGCCCTGGCACAGGTTGCCCTGTGGCTGCCCCTGGATCCCTGGAAGTGTCCAAGGCCAGATTGGACGGGGCTTGGAGCAGTCTGGGATAGTGGAAGGTGTCTCTGACTGTGGCAGAGGATGAAGAAGATTAACCCAAGCTCTCCTGGGATTCTGTGATCTGATTCCATTATTTCTGTCACTGGCAGAGGCTCTGCTGTTTGAACTCAATGTGAGCAGCTGGGACAGCAGAGAAGCTCAGGAAAACCAGGAGGGAAGAGCAGGGCTGGCTGAACCTGGCCATGGTGAGTGTTGTGGAAGGGCCTGGGCTCGAGGGTGCAGAGGACCCTCTGGAAGTGGGGGGTATGGGGGAACCCCTTCCCTTCAGGGCAGAGCAGAGCTCCCAGAATCAGGAATGGAAGGTGCTGGAGAGGTTGTGTGTGACAACAAAGTGAGTTGGTGGGCACAAATTTCCTGGGGCAGCAAGGGAGGAGTCCAGTGGCTCTGTGATAACCAGTAAAGGAGTTTCCTCTTTCCCAGTAAAGGAGTTTCCTCTTTTCCTGAGCAGACTGCAGCATTCCAGAGCCAAACTTTGCTGTCATTGTGAAGCAGGAAGAGGAGGAAGAGCCATATGCAAAAGAGCAGAGAGCCATGGAGGGCGTGGAGTTTTCCGAGCTTGCTGTGGGTGAGTTCCGAGCGATCCCACAGCGTCCTGTGCTGCTGGAGATGTGGGAATCCCTGACATTCCTGCTGTGGGATGGTGGGTGCTGAGATGTGAGGGCTGAGGGGAGGCAGGCAGGGCACTGGGGAGACAGCAGGAGCCATGATGAGGTGGGGAGTGGGCAGGAAGCATGGGGAGAGTTTTATTGTTGGGAATGTGAAAGTGCCAGGAGGCTGAGGCACTGCAGGTGAGGGGACTGGCATACCTGGAATGAATCCCTCAGAATACCAGGAATCATTAAGTTGAAAACAATTCAGGGCACGGAACTTGTTTCTGTCTATCTGAAAAATGCTGATTAAATTTGCAGCAGTAAAGACTTGATTTTTAATAAAAATAACATTAAGCCTTTGAAGTTCTAAATGCTTTCTTTCAATCTTTTTTATGTTTCAATTCATTTTACCTGCTGTAAATGATAGTTTGTAGTATTGTACCTTATACATGGTAACTATAAGAGAGACAGAAGTTGACCTCAAATCAAAAAAACCCCATGGGGTTCAATTGTTTTTAATTTTTTTTCAGTACTGTGGGGGAACCTGAGCAGGAGAATGGTTCTCCATCTGTGTATCTGAGATCCAAACAGACCTGAAATGTAAAAATATCTAAAAATAAGGTGTAAATAAGCTCACAATACAATTTTCACCCAGATCACATCAATCCTGCAGCCAGCAAAACACTTTCAGTGTTGTGGTCATGATAAGTTGAGTCTAGGAAGAGAAAAAAATGTTTCGTTTGTGGTTTGTTTTGAGGCTTTCTTTTTTATTTCTTGGTGCATTTCACTTGTGTTTTGATAGCAGCTGTTTGTTCTGGAACACGAGTTCAGGGAGGTTGTTGCCCTCCAGAGTCCCCATCAGTGCTGTCAGAAGAGTGGTAGAATATTGCAATTTATAGAGAGATTTAGACCCAAATATAGAGGGTGGCGAGGAGAGAGTTTGAAAATAAACAGAATTAATAAATTAAAACGCCTAAATAATAATGTTGTTATTTAGGTCAAATGGAAATTGGCTTCCTGTGGAAAAGTTGATCCTTTCTGGTTCAGCATAAAATTTGAGGTTTCAGTCAAAATGCTCAGTTGTGAAGAGCATTTTTAGCTTGCTCTTATCCAAGAATCCATAGGTTCTGTGGACTGTCAGATGATTTGAATAGAGTTGTTCCCTCCTGAGGACCTCCATAAAATCAACAGTTCATCTTGCATCAGAATTTCATGGAGACATCAAACCTCTTGACTCGATGGTGTCATGACAATGGAACTGTTGGGGTTCTGCTGGATTTAATCTCCTTGTGGATTTAATGGTTGGATACAGAAAACAACTTGCAGTCACAATCTACTTGGTCAGATCTCACTCAGGAACAAATGAGTTTAGAACTCTCCCTAAAATTTTGACTGAATTTGCTGCTTTAATACAGAGAGAGGGAAAATTACACTCCGTGTTTTGGTCCAGTTAGAACTTGGATCAAAAAATTTTATAGCTTCATTTTTTTTAATATTCTTAGTGCCCTAAATTGCAGGATAATATTAAGGCAAAGGCTTCGTGCTGGCAGAGGGCTGGGTTAGGTGGGATATTGGGAAGGAATTCCTGGCACAGGTTACCCAGAGAAGCTGTGGCTGCCCCTGTATCCCTGGAAGTGTTCAAGGAAAAGTTGGACAGGGCTTGGAGCAACCTGGAATAGTCGAAGTTGTCCCTGCCCATGGCAGAGGGCGGCACTGGATGAGCTTTAAGGTCCCACCCAAACCATTCCAGGATTCCATAAGAGCAGGATGTATTCTGGGATAAGAGGCAGAGTTGTGGCCCTGTGAAGCAGTGGAAGGACTTTTGCAGTTCCCCTGTGACCAGAATATCCTGAATTCTGTTTGGGATCATCTCAGCAGCACTCCTGGATTATTCTATGAACAACCTTAGGTGCCCTTTCTGGGCTGTTTCTGTATTTTACACGCCCCATGTTTCATCACTTTTTGAAGCTCCCTTTGATATTGGAGGTGACACAGTATTTTACAGTCAGTCACAGTTTCTCTGTTCCAGCCCAGCTCTCCTGAATTTCAGAGACAAATACATGTATATGTAGCAAATCTCTGAGCTATTTTAGGATTTGTGTTGTTTGAATTGCAAAAATAGAATCGTGAATCCAAGACAAAATGTGAAGTGACACAGAAAGGCACTCCTTCTGGACTGAAAGGAAGAATAGAGATTATCCCTGTGCACAGGCAGAGTGATGCTTGCAGGAATCATAGAATCATGGAATTGTTGAAGTTGGGAAGGGCCTCTATCAAGTCCAGCCATGTCCCAGCACTGCCAAGGCATCACTAACTCATGTCCCCAAGTGCCACATCTGCATGGCTTTTAAATCCCTTCAGGGATGGGGACTCTGTGCCAGGGCTGGGCAGCCCTTTCCAGGAAGGAATTTTCCCAATATCCCACCTAAATGAATAGTGACCACAATCCCTCACAGCTCTGAAAGAATCCACAAGTGCCTCATGGCTCTGAGGGGGATTCTGTTCCCTCATGGCTCTGGGTAAACCCTGATCCCTCATGGCTCTGAGGGGGATTCTGTTCCCTCATGGCTCTGGGCTGAACCCCATTTTCTCACAGCTCTGAGAGAATTGGCCCTCACGGATTGGAGAGGACCCTGTTCCCTCGTGGATCTGGGTGGACCCCAGTCCCTCACAGCTCTGAGGACCCTGCTCCTTCATGGCTCTGGGCAGACCCTGATCCTTCATGGCTCTGGGGGGGATCCTGTCCCCTCATGGCTCTGGGTGATCTCTCACAGCTCTGAGGGAATTGCCCCTCATGGATCAGAGAGGACCCTGTTCCCTCAATGGCTCTGGGCAGACCCTGATTCCTCATGCCTCTGAGGGGGATTCTGTTCCCTCATGGCTCTGAGGGAGATTCTGCTCCCTCATGGCTCTGGGTGAACCCCGATCCCTCATGGCTCTGAGAGAATTGGCTCTCATGGATTGGAGAGGACCCTGTTTCCCTCATGGCTCAGATGGACCCTGATCCCTCACTGCTCTGAGGGGGATCCTGTTCCCTCACGGCTCTGAGGGGATCCTGTTCCCTCATGGCTCTGGGGACCCTGTTCCCTCATGTGTCTGAGGGGGATCCTGTTCCCTCACGGCTCTGAGGGGATCCTGTTCCCTCATGGCTCTGGGGACCCTGTTCCCTCATGTGTCTGAGGGGGATCCTGTTCCCTCACGGCTCTGAGGGGATCCTGTTCCCTCATGGCTCTGGGGACCCTGTTCCCTCATGTGTCTGAGGGGGATCCTGTTCCCTCACGGCTCTGAGGGGATCCTGTTCCCTCATGGCTCTGGGGACCCTGTTCCCTCATGGCTCTGAGGGGGAT
>VZTT01059424.1:0-11119 GCA_013400855.1 Buphagus erythrorhynchus | reverse complement strand
TTTTTTTAAGTTGCTCTGTGAATAAATTGAAAGCAGATACAAACCACAGGCAGCCCCCTGAAAAGTGTCACCTTCACAGTGACGCTGGCCGTGGCGCTGACAAAATCTCCTGTCGGGTGACGCGCTGGCAGATGGCGACGTCCGCTGGGACGGAGCAAACGAGCAGTGAGAAATTCTGCAAGGAAACGGCCAAAATAACCCCTGGAATGTGTGTCCACTGGGAGAGGGGAGTGCTGCCAGAGGGTGTGGCAGGCTGCCTCGAGCCCTCCCGGCTCGTGCCGAATCCATGAATTCAGGTGGCGACAGGAAAAGGGGAAATGGTTTTAAATTGACAGCCAGCAGGGTTAGGTGGGAGATTAGGAGGGAATTCTTCCCTGTGAGGGTGGTGAGGCCCTGGCACAGGTGGCCCAGGGAAGGTGTGGCTGCCCCATCCCTGGAAATGTTCCAGGCCAGGTTGGATGGGGCTTGGAGCAGCCTGGGATAGTGGGAGCTGTCCCTGCTCAGGGCAGGGGGTGGAACTGGATGAGATTTAAGGTCCTTTCCAACCCAAACCAGTCTGGGATTCTACATTTCTAATCCCAACCACCTTCCCAACAAAATCAAAGCTAGAAGTAGCCTGGAGTATTTTATCTTCCTCTTCTTCCCCTTCTTTTTCTTTCCTCCATGCCTGCTCATTCCTTGCCATGACTCCAGCAGAGATCTAATGAAATGAAGGAATTTATACTGACCAAAGTGAAATGTATGGGGATGATTGCCTTCATCTTATTACCCTTAATGGGAGGCCAGGGAGATAAATCCTCCTGGATCCTGATGGAAGCTTACCTTTGAATGTCTGGCGTGCAGTGTGAGTTATGGGAATGCTGAGTCTGGGGGAAGGGGAGTCACACGTGTCACCTGCTGCAAAGCACAGGAGTTAAAGTGCTCCTGTGGGGATTTAAGAGTGCACCCAGTGAGACACACAGATGACAACTCTGGGCTGGATTTTGGTACAGATGGGTGTTCAGTGGCTGCTTTTGTGGGTGATCCCCTCATCCTGGTTATGGTGGTGGCCCCATGGGTGGTGGCCTGGGGCTTTTTCACTGGTTTATCAGTCCCCACCACGCTGGATCAAAGGGGACAGTGGGAGCCACCATCCTGTCCTCCCCACATCTCTGAGATGCTGGAACAGGTCACCCTGAGAGGTTTTGGACTCCCCATCCCTGGCAGTGTCCAAGGCCAGATTGGACGGGGTTTGGAGCAACCTGGGATAGTGGAAGGTGTCCCTGCCCATGGTAGGGAGTGGAATGAGATGAGGTTTAAGGTTGCCTCCATCCCAGACCAGTCTGGGATTCTGTGATCTGTCCTTCATGCTGGCCATGGATGGCCTTTTCCTCTGTGGATAGCAAAAGCAAAGGAGGAACCATTTCCCAGACTTATCAGAGCCACAGTCCTGCTGGTATTTACTTTTTTTCCCCAATAAGCCCTGAACTCCCTGGATAATTAAATAGCAAGTGGCTATTAAGCTCTTGCCTGGGACTAAGGTTTAATAAGGCAGTAATGGGCACTGTGTGTTTGTACGTGTGTACCCAGCCTGAGGTGGGAAACCTCAGCCCAGGTGCTCTTTAAATAGTCAATAGTTATTTATTAAACATGGGGCAGCTATCCAGAGGAATTTAAATTAAAGGCCTGGCTGAGAGATGAGCTTGGATTTAAAGAATTAAAGGGTTAGCAGCCTAGCACAGCATGCACTGGAATCCTAAACCTGCATTCCTAAAACTGGAGTAGCAGAAGGAAACAACACATTGCCATTTAATTTGTGTGAGTTCCCTGTTTGCTCTGCAAATACCAGCGAAGGTTAATGTTTTTAAAAGTTTTGGGCTGGCTTCTTTCCCTCTGATGGCAATCTGGGTGTGGCAAAGCCCAGATGAGAGTTTTTCTGGTGGTGTTGTTTCCCACTGGAGCCCTCCAGTTCCTGTTCCTTCCTTAGTGTGGGGCTTATGTGTATGTAAGAATCATCATTGAATTATGGGATGGTTTGGGTTATAAGGAACCCTAAAGCTCATCCAGTTCCACCCCTGCCATGGGCAGGGACACCTTCCACTAGACCAGGATGCTCCAATTCCTGTTCAACCTGGCCTTGGACACTTCCAGGGATCCTTGGGAGTGCTCAAGGCATCCACAGCTTGTCTGTGCAGCCTGTGCCAGGGCCCCACCACCCTCCCAGGGAAGAGTTTCTTCCTAAAGAGGATCTTATTTTCTTCATGGGCTTCACCAAAAAGGTGATGCTCTGTACCCTACAAGAGTAGGGGAGGTGAAATCCCTTAATTAGGGTGGATCCATGGATGGATGGCACCTGCTCAGGACATGGAATGTCAGTGTAAAGCTAACTAACTCTCAGCATCACTTTCCCATTCCTTGGCTTCCCTTTCCAGCCCTAGTGATCCTCACTTATTTTTCATTGCATTTTGCTCCGGAGGGGGATGGCTCTGTCCTGCTCACACTTGAACCAGATGCTTTGTGACATCTGGGGACTCGCAGAGCTCCCCCTGCAGAGCTGCTTTCCTCTGGGTTTGTCTTCCCTGCTTAGGCAGCTGGCAGGGAGCTGGTTCCCAACCAGTCAGCTGTGCCTGCAAGCACCTCGCTGTGTGTCAGTAACTTTGCTACAGTTGGTTCAGCATTGCTCCAGGAAAAAAAAATAAAAAAAGAGGGGAGTGTGGGAGTGGGGAAAGAGCCTTAAGTGCTGCTGTTTATCCCTCTTATTTTCAGTTCATTTTATGCAGCTTCAAACACAGCTGACACTCACCCGGGTCCATTAATGGAAAATAAAGGTCAGGGCTGGAGGCAGCGGCGCTGCCATCCCCAGCTCCCACGTGGTGTGTGCTGAGTGCCAGGGCCACAGCATTTTCCATTTTATTCTCATCTGGAGGGACCAACTGGGGCTCAATTGGCTCCAAGCACCAGCAGCAGCAGCTCCCACCATCCCAGCCCAGGAATGGGGACAGCACCAGGCAGGAGGAGTCCTGGCCACTCCTTGGCCAGGCTGGATGTTCTGCAGTGTATCTCCATGCATGAATGGTGTGGTAACATTTAAGAGCCAATTCCAGCTCTGTTTCAGGGATTTAGGGTCATACCAGACAAGCTGTGCCCCAAAATCTCACTTGTCCTGAAATATTGCTATTAACTTTCTCCTTAAGGTGAACTTACTGATTTTAAAGATTCAAACAACATGAAGTTTATTTGCTGGTGTGCTGATGGTTTCAGGGTGGGTCTCTCTGTTTCTCCAGAGTGTCCCAGGAATATGATCTGCTGGAATATTGTCTGTGAGCAGCATGAGTTGCTGACACAGGTCCAGAGTCTGGGCCTGAGGCTCCTGGACTCCATCTATGTGGGAAACATGAGGATTTTGTCAGGGTGATATGGAGGGCTTGAAGTCATGTTTGAGTGTTGTCCAGTGTGTCCAAGGGGATAAGGCACTCTCCTCGTTCAGGAATTATGCAGAATGGACTTTTGTTTATCCCTTCACATTTTCCTGGTCCTTCGGCCAGCAGACCCCAACTCTCCACAGGAAATTAGGGAATCCTTTAAGTACCTTTTGGGATTTGCCTTTTATTCTTTCTTCCCCTGGAAATTTGCTGCTGGGCTTCATGCAGGGCAGCAGGAGATGCTGGAGAAGTGGCTCTGTTTTCCCATGAAATGATCCCAGGCCTGTGCAGGGCTCTGGCAGCCCCATCACCTTGCTGTGCCTCTCACACCTCACTTAGCTCTTTGCTTTATTGCCTTTGATGTGTAAACCTGACCAAACGATGGATCCTGAATAAAAGGGTCAAGAGCAGCAGGTTGGTAGGAGCTGGGTGACAGCAGCTGGAATAAACCCTGTGGGAAGCAGACTCTTACAGAGCAGGAATTTTCCCCTCCTGCCTCCACCAGAGCTGGATAACTTTTTCAAGGCAAGCAAAAGTTTGTTTTGTACCTTATCTTTGCATTTTCCTCTATTTGTGGCTTTTCCTCCTGGTTTTAGCTCTGTGTGAGGCAGCTCCTGTCCCTTATGCACAGTTGCTGGGTGATGTCTCTATCAGGATGCTGAGCATCCCTCCCCAGTGTGGCAGTGCTCCCCCATTCCCAGCTCTCCTGATGTTTTTACATGACAAAATCCTCCTGCCTCTGCCCTCGGGCTCTGTGCTCCAGCTCTGACAGAGGGATGGGGATAGGGGAGCTGCATTTCCAGGTCAGATACAAAATCCCTGGTGCTTTATTCCTTCCAAGGCACGCTCCTGGACACTTCCCTGCAGTCAGGATGCTCCTGCTTCCTCACATCTCCCCCTCGCCTTATCTCCTAACTTTTTCTTGTGCAGGCTGTAAAGATCATCCCTGCTTCTCCAAGGAATGTCTCCAGGACTTCTCTGTGGGCAGTGAGCCCCGGGGCAATGGGAAAAGCTCTTTAGGACCAGCAGATCTTCATGTTTGTATTTCAAAGCACCAGTGGAGTGGGACTGGGATTTTTGCCAGAGTCTTGCTAGAGGGAAAGTTTTCTCTGGCTCAGTTCACACAGCGAAGATTTCTCTTTCTTTTCCCCTCTCTGCTTTATTCTGATAGCTTTTTAACAGGATCAGCTTAATAAGCAGATAGAGTGTACCAGTTCACAGGCCCCTAGAGGTGAGGAGCCATTGCAGATTTAAGTCTTTTTTGTGATCTCCAAAGCAGCTGTATTTTATATGCTGGCCCTGTTTTGCTGATCCTATTAAGGGGTATTGTGGAACACAGCACCCCGTGGCTGTGTGTGTCTGGCTGTCAGGGAGCAGGGCCTTTTGGTTCTGTGGTGGATCTTGTGCCTTGTCTTACTGCCTGCCTTCCCAGACCCTCAGACAAAAGGTCTCTCCTTAGGCTGAAAGGAGATTCCCAATAATCCAGACTGGATTCCATAAGGTCCTTTAGGAAAAGACATCCCCCACGTTGTGAAGGTCACCCTGTGCTCTGGAATGAGCACATCCTCTGTTGGGATGGAGGGAACTGTGACAGTTCAAGGGTCAGGCTGGAAATTCCCTGCTTGTATGAATCCCTGTATGGCATGCAGATGCTGTGGGCAAGGTCAGGGGCTGTGTTCTCTCCTCTTTACCAGCTCTCCCATATCTTGTGGGGTGTAGCTTCATTTTCCCCCCTCAGTGCCCTCGAGGTGCATTGCTGCTCTTCCAGCATATCTCCATCCCTGCCCTGTTTCCATTGCAGCCCCTGGCCCAGGGACTGCAGAGATTTGAGGTGCCAGTGATGAGAGGCACAGATTTCCCTCCTCCCCCTGAAAACCCAGTGTTAATCTGAGTTTTTAAAACCAGCTCTTCTGCAGAGCACTGGGCCTGCTCACCCCTGAGCCACCTGTCAGCTCCAGAGGAGCCTGCCCAGGGACCCCCTCTCACACTAATGAATAAGGACAGTAATTAATGATCATTGCTATTTGTGTTGAGGACTATGACTGCTGTCACTGCTGACTGCTCTGGCAATTACTAAGGCTGCTCCCTCCCTGCTCTGGTCAGTGGGAGAGGAGGAGGAGTCACAGAGATGCTTGGGGCTGGCCATCTCCAAAGTGTCCCTCAGCATCACCTTGCTGAGTGTGGGAGCAGCCAGCAGCAGGTCCCTGTGGTGCTCCAGCCATCTCACCCTCCTCCTCCTCCTCCTCCTGGTATCAATCAGCCTGTTGGAGCTTTCCCAGATGGGTCTCACTTTCTGTTCCATCTCATTTGACACTTCATCAGCTGTAGACGGCAGAGAGACGTGTCAGCTCCTGAGATCCATCCCCGACCTGCCAAAAGGCTTGTGCTCCTTGGCAAGAAATGTGATTATTCTGCCTTAAAGCAGAGATTTCTCTTGGTGTTATCTTGAGGGAGGAATTCTCAGCCCCCATCCCATTTCCTTCCCCTTTCCCAGCAAGGGCCTGGTGCTTATTCTGGCCTGATGGAGATGTGACTGTTCTTCACTGGGGTATGCACAAACTGGCACCTGCCATGTGAAAATCCCAGCAGCTTAAAGGGTTCCTGGCCAAAAAAAAAAGGGAAACCATTGTCTTCCCCTATGGAAGTGCTCTGAGCATGGAGATGTCTCGTGGAAGCTCTGGTGCTGCTCAGTGTGGAGGGAGAGGCTGGGCAGGTACACAATACTGCTCCAGGAGCTTTTTACCTTCCCATTCCCTCCTTCCAAATTCAGCTGGAAAGATACTGAGCCATGCCCCAAATTCCCCCAAGATCCAGCTGCTCATCCCTCTCTGCAGCTGCTCCTACCTTCGTGTTCCAGCTGCTGCCTGGGTGACTGGTGGCTGCTGAGAAGAACCCATGGCAGAGAGAAGAATTCTCTGTATTTTTCCATATTCTAATATTTTCTCTGTGTGTGTGTGTCGGTGTCCCATAAACAGTAATGATGGACATTATGTTTTGAAGCTGTTTGAAGGGAGAACATAAAAGCTAACAGGTAAAAATAGGCTTTTCCATGCAAATTCCTTGGGCAATTAAACACAGACAGGATTTCAGCAGGTTTTGTGATGCCCCTTTCCACAGGGCTGGTTCTCTCACGGGCTCAGCTCTTCCCTGTGGAGGTGGGACACCATCCCTGGGCTCTGCTGCAATCAGCTCAAACAGAGGAAAGCATGTCTTTGGGATTGCTGGCAGGTGGAGAAGCTAAAGGAGGAGAGGATTTAAGAGCCTGGATTCCTCCCGTTGTGTACTGGGGCTGTGACTTGTGATAACGCCCCAAGGCACCGACTGAAATGCACGTCATAAATTAGAACCAAAAATGTGATTACTTTGTCGCTTGGAAGACAAATGTGTGTGCCTGGGGAGTAACAAAGCAGGTTTGATTTGTTGTTGTTTGTACTATGTTTACTATTATTATAAGTTATTCCAAATTATTCCAGTCTGGAACAGAGAGGAGACTGTAGCTGACAAACCTCTTTTGAGGGTGGGTTTAGGGAAAGGGCCAAATCCTAAAAAGCTGAGTGTCATGGCATGAAATGGTCTTGAATATTGGGATGCTGGGGAGGAAACTGGGAAGGTCTGAGAAGGTCTGGATAATGGAGGGAGTTGAGTGGAGCTGGTGCACATCAGCTGGAGATCTCGACCAGGAGTGCAATCACTGAGAGGGTGGGGAGATCCTGGTACAGGGATCAGAAAATCTGTGGCTGCCCCTTCCCTGGAAGTGTCCAAGGCCAGGTTGGACAGGGCTTGGAGCAGCCTGTGACAGTGGAAGGTGTCCCTGCCCATGGCAGTGGGTGGAACAAGATGATCTTTAAGGTCCCTTCCAACCCAAACTATTCTGAGATTCTGTGATAAAAGAAATCCAAGAGAATTGTCACCCCCTTCAGGGGACAGAAAGCTGAGCTGGAGCCTTGCTGGATGCTTGCCCACCCTGGGTGACCTTCAGCTCAGAGCTGAGTCCTTGACTTTGGACCCAGCTTGCTGCTCCATCCCTCCCTCTGAGCAGCATCTCCCAGGAACAATGCACTCCCGAGACCCTCCAAGGCACCTGCTGGGATGAGTGACAGAGGATCCTCCCTTATTTCTTCCCCCATAGGAGCAGAAATCTCCAAAGAACGCTGCATCCCCCATCATTCCTGACTAGGGAAAAAGAAATGGAGCTTCTAATACTCGTCTCCACAGGAATCTCTAATGCTAAAGAGCTTAGAGGGAGCACTCATGACTTTGAGAAGAGTAAAAGCCTCCCTTGTCCCCTAAGCGGTGTCCGGCTCAGTGAGCCAACACACTCTGATACCCTGGCAGATGGGTATTTCCAGCATTTGTTTTGATGATGAAAGTGTACATTGTGCTCAAAGATGCCCCCAGGACACATTGTTCTCTGGATAAAGGGATGAAAATTAAAACTAAGTTTCCTAGGTCAAAAGGACGCTCATTAAACCATTCAGGCCTAAGAGGAAAAAGGGGGGGAATTAAAAAAAGACCCAGCTAACAAAACCCAGCCCTTTCCTTAAAGGAAGGTGGCTCTGGAGGAGGTGTGTGGGCTCAGTTTGTTCTTGTGTGTGCTGGAAAAGCTCAGTTTGGATGATGATCTTGGTGCAGTGCACATTATCCCCTGTTAGGGGCCGATGTGCTGGAGGGGCAGAAAACTCTGGGGTAACTCTTATTTTAGGGTTGTATCCAGTGAGGTTGTACCTGGCAGGAAAAGGTAAAGCCACAGGGTTTAATCCAGGGAGAAAACATCAGGATTTGGTTCCTTGCACCACCAAGGTGGTGGGAAGCCAGGGGTGTGGTGGGAGCAGCGCTGCAGGAATGGGATCACCCACTGCAATGCTGCAAGGTGTGTGTGAAAAGGGGGGGAAAGGGAGAAACTGGAGGAAAATGCAGATGTCCTTTAGGTTTGGGTCCAAGCAGGGGCTGTGCCTGCTCCCTGCTCCCTCTGTGCCTGCTGGGCTCTGCCCTCCACCTTCCAACCCCTTCACTGTGAGGAACAAGCCAGGAGCCCCTTAAGAGCCACATTTCCCTCAGAATGGAAAAACACCAGGTCGTGGAGATGGAAATGCCAATCAGTGGGAGCCAGGGGAAGAGAGGAACAGCATGTGGCCTCTGCAAATTGCAGGAAAAGTGACACAGTTATTCAGAGCCGCTCGGGGAGGGAGGGAGCTTTAGTGGATAGATGGGAAAAGTGGTCTTGGATTCCTTTTATAAGCACATTATTGAGCCAGCATGGACAAATTGTTTCTCATTTTTGTTGCCCCAGTTTACCCAGCTGTTCAAAATGGGACTGGTTTTTTACCTGCTGCCTAACAGGGCTGGCAGAGAAGCTTGGGTTGTTCTTGCCAAGTGCTTGGGCATCCCCAGAAAAGAGATGCCACAGAAAGGCTGGGCACTTTTGGGGCTCAATAACAGCATCAGGCACTCAGCTGACAGATTTAGGCTCTAAACTGTCATTGTCATATTGGAAAATACGTAAAGGCTATCCAGGCCATCCACCAAAATAATCAGATTTTGTTATTCACCATATTTAATAGACGAATTAGAAATAACCCACGTTTTGAAAGCGACCTTTCCCCTCTCTCCTTCCCAGAAACAACCCAAACCAACAATCCTCCTGTTTATTTTTCAGTGTGTCTCTTGGAGCTGCTGCTCCCCTTATTTGGGATTTGATTTGCCCTCCAGAGAGGAGCAAAAAGCATCAAGTGTCATTTTAGTTCTCTCCTCTAGATCAAGGGAGAAGATTAATAGATGAGGCTTTTATTGTGTGTGTGTTGGAGTGTGGAGCTCTTGTTTCTCCTTAAACATTTCCTGTCTGGAATCAAATCTGGGACTCTGCCCCAGAGTTAACACCAAATTCCTCCTTTCTCTTCCCCAAAACCGTATCAGAATTATGGATCCCCTTGGCAGCAAGAAATATCCTGGGGCTGCCAAGTTTTTCATCCTTTTCTCCATCCTCCACCAACCCCCATTTGTATTCTGTCATTAAAAAGGCTCCTTTTGATCTGGAAATAATTTCCAGACAAACTCAAGCACTAGGGAACGTGCAGGGCTGTGTGCATCCATGAGCAGGAAATGGTTTGGTGGTACCAGCTGTGGATCAATCCCAAATTCTGTGACATCCCTGAACCCCAGCAGCCTCAAATGCAACAAGTAGGATTAAACTCTTTCATGGAAAAATAGATGCATTGGAGTGTGAATGTATATGTTTTAAAATTTCAATTCCTCCCTCCATCTCAGTTTTTTCCAAGCTTTTCCCTTTGAAGGGGGAAGGGATTTTTTCAGGAGCTTCACACTTTTCTCCACACAATATTTTTTTTCACCTGCTTCCAAAGCCAAGGCAGTTTTCCTGATGCTCCAGCTGATAGGGAGTCCTGCTGTACTCCCAACTTTCCCTTTCCCTTTGAAGTAAGTCTCTGTTCTGGGTGGTTACACACAAAAGCTCCAAAAGGCAGCTGCTGAGGGCTTAAAAACAGGGAGAAAAGAGGGGAAAAATAGAAAAAGGCTGCAACTGCATCATTTTTTTTTAATCCTTTTGTATTTTAAAGTCTGCATTCACCTAATGAGGAATTCTATGGAAAAGGGATCCCTTCAGAACAGCACTGAGGGAGGGGAAGGTGTGGGAATCACAGAATTCCAGAATAGTTTGAGTTGGAAGGGACCTTAAAGCTCCATCCAGTCCCAATGTCTGCCCTGGGCAGGAGCACCTTCCACTATCCCAGCTGGCTCCAAGCCTCCCTTGGGCACTTCCAGGGATCCACAGCTTCTCTGGGCACCCTGTGCCAGGTCTCACTGCCTTCACAGGAAGAATTCCCTCCAAAGGTCCCATCCATCCCTGCCCTCTGGCAGTGGAAGCCATTCCCCCTTGTCCTGTCCATCCATCTCTTCTCCAAAATCCTTCTCCAGATCTTTTGGAGCCCCTTTAGGCACTGGAAGTGGCTCTAAGTATTCCAGGAGCCTTCTCCTCTCCAGCTGAACACTTTCTCCCAGCCTGTCTTTGTAGGAAAGGTGCTCCAGCCTCTGGAGCACCTTTGTGGTCTCCCCTGGACTTGCCCCAGCAGCTCCACATCCTTCTGTGTGATGGGAAAATGTGGGAATCCCAGAATCCCAGACTGGTTTGGGTTGGAAGGGACCTTAAATCTCATCCCATTCCACCCCTTGCCATGGGCAGGGACACCTTCACTATCCCAGGTTGCTCCAAGCCCTGTCCAACCTGGCCTTGGACATTCCCAGGGATCCAGGGGCAGCCACAGCTTCTCTGGGCAACACAAGTTCATAAATAAATTTTATTTCCTCGTGCCTCAGTTTCCCTTTCTCTGCTGTCACCTGGACTTGGGAACACGCTTGGGAAGGATCCATGGACTGAGCACAGCCTTGGGCGATGCTGAGAACCTTAATCCAGACCTAAAAAGCGCTTTAAAAAATCCTCCCTGCTTGACTTTCAAGTGGATTTATCCATAATTCACTCTCCATGTATGTACTAGGAAGGATTTGGGCTCTCAGAGGGTGGGTTTAGGTTTTTTTAAGATGTATTACTTTTTTATTCTTTAAAGGCAGCACAGGAGTGGAAAAGCAGCTAAGTTCACCTTTAAGGATTTATTATCATTTCTCTAGAGCAGGTATTTACTGGGGGTATTTCTCAGAGGAAATGACTGTCGATTATAAAAAAACAAAATAATATAATAATAATAATA
>VZTT01059416.1:13961-24226 GCA_013400855.1 Buphagus erythrorhynchus | reverse complement strand
TCCCCGCTGCGGCGAGCCCTGCGCGGGCAGGTGCGGCGTGCGAGGCCGCTGCCCCGCGGCGGGCCGGCGCACGGAGGCTTCGTCAATGGAAGTATGTTACCAGCTGCCCGTGCTGCCGCTGGACAGGCCGGTGCCGCAGCACGTCCTCAGCCGCAGAGGGGCCATCAGCTTCAGCTCCAGCTCCGCGCTCTTCGGCTGCCCCAACCCCCGGCAGCTCTCGCAGGTAGGCACCGCCGCTGGGCCCGCCGCCCTTGTCCGCCTGCCCCCGAATACCGGCGGCGGTGGCGAGAAGATGCAGCATTTAATATTTTTATGGCTAGTTATTGCCGAGGTTATCTATTTAGCATCGCTTGCGCTGCGAGCGGTGAACTCTCTGGGGTTTATTTCCACAGCCAGTGGGTTATTTGTTTCTCCTGTAATTTTTAAGCTGGGGCTGGTTTTTAGGTCTTTTATTAGCTTGGGCTTTCTTTAAAGGGTCCAGATTTTCTATGGGGTTGCCAAAAGCTGCAGCGACTTTACTGAAATGATGAACATGCACTGCAGTGTTTTATTTGGGATGCTCTGCTTTTTCTCCCTCCAACTATTGAGGCTTGGCAATTTGTCTAGAAGGAGACAAAGATCCTTGGCTTTTTCGTTTCCACGGTATTGTTCCCAGCCCATATTACATCAGTCGCAGTGTCAACTATACTGTATTTTGTTTCATCTGATCGTGTTGGAAATACTGTGAAAAAGGTCATTATAAATATCAAGACAAAAGGCAGGTTTTTCTTGTGAACACTGCCCTAAATTTCTGGATGTGCGTTAGTATGGTTTCCCAGCACCCAGTGATAAAATTATATTCTGGCGGAAGTCTCTGGAGAAAATCTGGAATTATGGTGGAAAGCATATGTTTTGGTGGGGAGTCAGCCCGTTTTGGCTTCGAGGGATTTCTTGTGTCGAGATTGAACGGTCTGTTTAAGTGCTGTGAAAAAGTATGTTGTCCTTACAAAAGATGTTGTCTTTGCATGTGTAATGGTAATTTTTTGTTCTGTACATTTTTGGTGTGTCTTATTAAGTTATTGTACTTTTTTTTCCATGGCTTGTTGTGCTACACATACGTCTTTGTAGAAAAGTACGGAGCTGCCAGTCGCTTTTGGCTTTGTCCCCTGTTTGGTAGCAGTGGAGCTCTGTGTGTGTGTGAGCATTAGGCACATGTGTGTTTGGACAGGAAAAATCAACAAAATACTCTGTTAATGATCAGGAACTTGAATGCATGTGGAAATAATTATTAGCAAGCAAATGAAGATGAACATATGTTGACAATGCTTCCTTCCCTGAGTATAAAGGTAATAATTGACAAAAACTTTGGTTTTATGGCAAATTAATTTTCCATGTAGCAACTGAGTTATGATATTTTCCATTTGTACTGTTTGTTCTGAGCTGTACTTGGTGATGGTGACTTTTCCATATGTATAAGCTGTCTTGAAAGTCCAACCTAATATAGCACGCTTTGTTCTGTGCAGATAACAGAAGAGTCTCCCTTGTTTGAAGTCTCCCTTGTCTGAAAACGAATAGGCAAAATGGTCATGGTGATACATTGTATTCCTTTCTTTATGGGTTCCAAAACAGGTGATGCATGAAGTGTATACAAGCTTACCAAATTAGATCTGGTGCTAACATTTAATGTGTTTTTTTCTTGCTTTCAAGCTTCTCAATGGATTCCTTATTTTCTGACCAATATTCTGCAGGTATATTAGTGAGTTCCAAGAAGAGATACTTGAATAACTTGTAAAAAGGGAAACTATGTGTGCTTGATCAAGTAGTATTTTGGCTGCATAAACCAACAAATAACTAAGTTTATGCATTAATAAAAAGGAATTAGGATATTTAAGTGAGGAAGCCTTTGCTGTTATCAGACATCTGATTAGAGTGCAGCTTTACCTTTTTCCCCCCTTTTCCTGAAGTCTCCTGCAAACAATAGGATGTAAATAGGTCTACCAGATCTGCAATCACAGGTTGGTGTAAATGATGGACTAAAAAGCATCACCAGTGAGATTAGTGATTCTGTGTAACTCCTAAACTTAACTTTACCGTACAAATTGCTTGTAAGACATTCCAGTTTCATTCCTGTCCAAAGAGGGCTGAACCCTTAGCAGTTTGTCATTTTCAGTCTTCTGCTCCAGCTAGCTTTGAGCAATAGGAGTAACACTGGAGATGTGTACGCAAGGAGCTGGTATGTACAGCCAGCATTTTATAACTAATATGCATTTAATAGATTTTCTTGAAAAATGTAAAGTCATGAAAATTACATTCCCACTTAGAGATTAAAAGTGATATGATTGAGTCATAAGATGTTTTAGGCTTATCCTTTAAACAAGAAGGTATTTTATGTAGGAAACATGCATGAGATAAATGCACACTACATTAGACATACTGTTTAGTTGGAAAGTCCCTAAGCAGGCACATATTTATCCCTTAATTTATTAAGTAGAATTTCAGTTTTGTTGAAGTTTCTTTACATGGGTTCAAAATGGGCCATATGTTGTTTTTTTTAAAGCTGAAATAAAGTGGTGCTGGACATGACCTCGAGGATTCTGGTCTACTCCTCTCAACCCCAGGAAGGATAAATTGTACTTACAGCATTATTGGCAGATGTTTGTCTAATCTGTTTGCTTAATCTATTTTTTCAGATACAGTATTATGAGATGCACTGAGTTGACATAACTCATTATTGCTGAAGGTTAAAAGCCCTGACATTGGACACATGTTATTACTGCTTCCTCTATGCCATCTCTGATGCTTGTCAGGTGTTTGCTCATTCAGTTCACTAAGACAGCAGAAACCTAACACAAGCAGGAAACTTGGTAGCTTCCTGCCATCACTTTGAATAAAACAGGCTTATTAAAGTTTGGCAGAACTGATTTAAAGGAAAATATGGTACCACTAGGCTTTTGAAAGTCATAAAAGCTTTAAATAATAGAAATTATGCAATCTCACTAGTCAGCTGTTCTTAATAGTTCTTAACTGTTCTTGTCATAAAAGAATTATTTCTTAATGCTGAAATTAAAGTCTTCCTTGTGGTGATTTGCACCTTTTACTATACCAAATAAATGCAGAGAAAGGCTTATTCCTTTTTCCTTGTGGTTTTCTTTTATGTATGAATTATTTCCCTATAGTCTTTATTATTGTTAATTTTTAAGTTTTTGCAACAGAAATAATAAAGGTAACATCTAGAGGTTATTTGTGATATTTATTGTTCAAGTCCAGTCAGGTGAAAAGCTGCTGTTGTATGGGTATATACAAACCTTTCGGTTACTAATCATCTTTATATATGAAATAATTTTAAGTGCCAGTGTTAAAAGCTGTTTTTAAGGGTGTTTGAATGTGTAAGTGTTGAAATTACCAGGACATTTCACACTGATGAGATTTGAATTTAGGCTCACTGTGAGATCAGGTGGATGTTAACTAGTACCTTGGATCATACATTCAGGGTGTTCATTCCATATATTACAAAATTATGTTTTTCAAATTAAAGCTGAGCTTTTGGAGAGCAATTTTTGATTTATTACCTCAGCTAGTTTTTAACTTGGGTTGTTAAAAGCAGTAAAAAAGTTTCTGTACTTAGTGTAAAAATACTTAGTCTGCGTTTTTATGAATAAGGGTTTATAATGAAAACCACTTCACAAACGTGGCTGTGAGCTACTTTTAGATTGTCCTGTGTTGCACTCCCCCATACCCCATCTTGAATTGACAAAAATGTATCACAAATGAGTAAGAAAACTTTGGCCTAACCTGCTATTTTTGACTCATTTCCATCTCTCTACTTTGTAACTGGTTCTGCAGCCTCTTCAGCTCCTCCAAAAATGGCATCAATGGTATCTAGTAGCAGTGTCTAAATAGAAGTAAAGATTTAGCTTTAGCCTTTCTGTCTTTAAATGATTGAAATTGATGATGATAAAGATGTCTCCTAGTGATGAAATTGCATGAAGAGGGAATGGAGCAAATAATAGAAGACTTCATTTGAATGTCAGAAATGTAGACAGCATCTCCACCTGAAGTACCAACTACTACTGTGTACCAGGCAGTACCATGTCCTGCTACCTGGTATTTGATAGCCCAGTTCATGATCCTTCATTGCCTCTCCATTTCATGCCTTTAAGCAATGTAGTGTCAGACTTGGTGGCTCTCATACCTGAACAATAGATTGTAGATCACACATATGGAATCCTAGATTTGACTTGGGGGATGAAGTGGGGGAAAAAGTTACTAGCAGCACCTGGAAATATACTGCATTGGTTGATTCTCCAGTGAAAGGTGTATACTTCCTCTTTCCACATTAGCAAAGTGCTTAGGTCACCTTTTGCTGTGTATTTCTTCTTGTCGCTGTCACCTGATGTGATCCAAACGTGTTTTGCTCTGCACATAGCATGGTAAGTTAAAAGATGCAGTTGAGAGGTGTATTTGTATGGTCTGGACATTGACATTGGTCTTTAATCCCATAGTTGCACCTTTTTGCTGAGAGAAGTGTTGGCATGACCTATTTTTCCCTTGCAGCTGCTCATTTCTACTCCTGCATCTTCCTCTTAGTTGTGTCAATTTTTTTTCTTTTTTTTTTTTTATCAGGTTATTTTTCAACCTTGATTGACTCATAGTACAGTTTCATAAATGATTGTGACTGTTAGTAAGGAGGAAGCAGCATACCACAGTGCTAGACCAGGAGTAACAAGCAGTGGAGAAGCAGAAGGAATGCCTTACATTAGCCCTACTACTGAATGCAAAACCTTGCACTAAACCCCTTTCTTTTCTCATCCACCATTTTTCATAACTTTTCTTCTATACCTTTCTAATCCTCTTCATCTGTGCTTCTCAATTGCTGGCTCTTTCATTAGATTTCTCCTACCATTTCCTGTATCTCTACTGCATGAATAATTAATGAGTTAAAATAATGAAATAATTTTCATGTTGTGATTCCTAGCCTCTGGAATTAATTCTGTGTTGCTGCTATGCTTGCCATTCCCTTCATCTTGTATTTATTGTGTCTGGTTGCTGAGATTGCATCTATTCATATGAGAGGGAGAGACTGACGCTGACTCTATGCACAGCACAGACAAGTTCTGATTGAGGCTTTCGTACGCTACAGTAATTTTATGTGGCAGTTCATTTTTAAAATGCCCTGAGTTTTATGACCAATTAACTTTTTCATATGTTCTAGTGTAAAGCAACATTGGTACATCATTCAGCAAAAAGGTCATAGCAGCTTATTTCATGGCCTATAATTGTCTGTGTAAGATCTAAACAGAATAACAGTTTAAAGTCTCCATTAATTAGATTGTCTTAAGTCACCAAAAGTCAATTCTTCTTTGTCCAGATGGTGTAATAGTATGTTTTGTGCTTTGTATGAACCTCAATTTTTAGATGCTATCTTTAAAGAGAAATTGATTTGAAAAAACAGATTATAGCTGTGTGCCCAAGTTGGGAAATAATGAATTTTAACCATAAAACAATTTTACAAGAAGCCAGCATTAGTTTATGAATATTCAATATTCTATATGAACTAATTATGCAGCAATAGCATGCAAATACAGGTTGTTGGAATTCAGAGTATTTTCTGTAGGTGTCTGTTTCAGCAGCTTTCCTGAAAAAAAACCCTATTTGCTAGGTAAGTCTGTTGCTTGAGAAAAGCAACAGTATCCAAACTTGGTGAATTCTGAGTCAATAAGCTCAGTTTTGAGTCAATTACATATCATACAAATAATGTAGTTTTTTCACACATCTGTTCTACAGTTTTGTTGTGTGGAAAACAATGCTGAGAACATCTGCATTGTGAATCTTTATTTCTTCAGTTGTTCCATTTCTGAAAAGCCTACAGTGGAAAAAATGCTGGTAATAGAATTCGTTAGAACAGTTCTCTATCATGTCAATGACCGTTGGCTTCTTGTTTTCTTGTGTTTCCCTCATCATTTAGTATTGGCAATTTTTCACTGGTTTTCTGCTAAAATTGTAGATTTCTACATCTACTCAGTAATTTTCTTGCATTGAAAATCTCAGATTCATGACTGAATTTCCAAGTCAGACCAGGTTATGGTTCACGTATATTAAACACCTTTTGGATTTGACTAAACCTGTTGTATTCACTTTCATTCACTGCATCTGCATGGGAATAATGAGTAATTTGACAGTTCAAATTAGTTTGGCGGTTTGCTTTTTTTTTTTTTTTGTTTTTCCCAGAAATGTGAAACCAGAGTATCTTGGTTGTCCTTTACTGTATAAATTTTTGTTAACACGTGTCAGTATTTTCCAAGTGAATTTACACAGTTGTGTGTCTGAGATACAAACTCATGTATATTATGATTGAAGGAAATGTAGTGTGTTCTACTAGAATGTCTTTTCTTTGTAAATGAAGGCATGGGCATCTTAAAAATTTGACTCTTAATCTCGGCAGTCATACTACATAAAGCATTTAGTGCAAATAATCTTTTGTGTGCATTCACAGCTGAATGAAATGTTCAGTTCTGCTTGAAAAAAGTCTTATATAAGCAGACACAAATGCATGGTGTGGGCATGCACATGCATGTAGGGTCTCACAAGAAGCATGTGTCTGGGACCATGAATTGAACACAGACCCCTCAAGTTCTAGTTCAGAGTTATACACAGAATCCTCACAGGAAACCTTGAAAGAGTTTAAGTTTCATCAGATTTGAAGTTTTCTTCAGTTTGTTCTGATTATGTCATTAACAAGTAACTGCAGTGTAAATAAGCACCCTGTGTAATCCAACAAGGCAGCCTGCCAAAGACAAAATATCTTATTATAAAAATGCAGTTCTGGGAAACTAGATTTAGGGGTTAGTTGAGAGTGTTGTTTATTTGTATGTTTGCGTCCTGGCTGTATTGTAGGGAATTTGTAGCCAAGTATTTTGTTTTCTTTCTGGTTGAAAATAAATTTGTGGCTGTTATCTTGCCTTCCCTGCCCTCCTCCCTTCCATACCCTGAGAATTTTTACTTCTGTTACAGAAGCCCGACTCCGGTTTTCCTCCCACTTCCCCCCTCTTTGTACACCTTTGATATGGCAATCTGATTTATTATCTTCCTGACCACACTCCCACAATAATTATAATTAGTTTCTTGGAGTTTTCTTTTTATCGCAAGGTAGAGGGTGAATTCTTTTCTCAGCTGGTAGCTGAAGTTATGAAGGAGCCAAGATTTGCAGTAGGCCTTCCTTCTCTGTCTGCATGAGCATCAGAAAGAGTATGCAGCAATGAGAATAATAAAGAAAGGTCTGTATTAGTAGAATATTTTACTGTTTCTTCCTCTCCTTTCTTCTGGATGAGATACGTGGAAAGGAAGACACTGTTTCCTTTACCAGTCATAGGGATTTTTTTTCCTGTTTCTCCCCCCATGACAGACATAGCTGGAGGCTACTCGGACTAATAAAACTGGATATTTAATAAATGTGAAATACAGCCTGTTGCCCCCTTTAGGGCAAGGGGCCAATTCTATCCCACAGGGTAAAGAAAACCAAAAGAAAATATACAGAAACCTATTCCAAGGCCGTGAGGGGAAAAGTTACAATGGGAACTCTGAGTCTTCAGTAGGTGGATCAGCCTTGGAACAGAAAGGATTTAGAAACTTTGTGTGAAGTTTCTGTCTGATGTGATGGTTCTTAGTTGTCTTAAGAATGGAGGTACATACTGTGTTGGGATGATAGCAAGCAAGTAATTTCCTGAGGGACTCAGTTATATCTAGATCAGAAAAAGCTAACACTCTCACAAAAAATGCTTTGAATTAGCATAGTCTGGTGGTGGAGGAACCGTAGCTGTCATGGCAGGAGTGGCACTGGCCTGTGTTATTTCTTGCTTTGTGTTTGTAGCTAATACACCCCATATATTGATGCTGTAGTGGATGGTATGCTGAGGAGGAGATTTCATGTTTAGTCAGGCATGAACTTGCACTTCCATTTTCTGAAACTTTCCAGTAAAGTTCAGGTGTCACAGTAATCTCCTGAAATGTGTATGTGTGGCAGGGGTGTGTGTCTTATCAGTAGTGCCTTGTCTTTTCTTTTGCAACTGTAAAGTCCTGTAATCAATTTTCAAAAGGCCTTTAACACTTAAATTTCCTTGATTATTACCTGTGGAATTCTAGACTTCAGCTGCAATAATTGAGCTTTTTCTGGTGTTGGGCAAAGAAAAATCTGTACTTTTTTATAGCTGCAGACATAGTGTGAAGCTGCTAAATAATTAATGTCTATATATGAATAGTAAAGGCCAGGTTTTTTGACGCTCTTGTTTATTATGAGGTCTAGACTGTACATTTGTTATGGAGTTCTGCCATTGTTCTCTTTCTTTTGTTGTGAAATCTGAGCTACATTTCTTTTAGCATGGTGATAATAGGAATTTCTGCACTTTCCACTGAATTTATATTTAATAAGCTTTTCCTAACTTGTTTTCATTTGGACAAAATAAACTGATTACATTTTTGTCCAGATAAAACACTTAGGTATTTAGGTCACAAATTGGCAGATTAAATGGTAAAGCTTTATTGCCTGAATTATAAACAAAAAATAGTCTTGAGTTTTTAATCTTCAGAAGCTCATAATGTCTCAAAATTTTAAAAAAATTGTTGTCCCTTTAGTGTTTTTTCCTTCTCCTTTCAAAAAGGATAGTGATTGTCCTCTGCACCTAGTCCTTCTGCTTATATCTTTGTCACTTCAGATGATTGCAGGAGTTTTGCAACCTACCGTAACTGAAGACTAGAAGTCAAACCTAGCAAATTTCAGGTACTAAATTCCTGAAGTTTTGTGTTGGGCTTGTACTTTGTGATCTGTCTTGACTTTTAGGCTCTTTTAAGGAGGAGAAAGGCTTCATCTCCATAAGGGTGTTGAATGGCTGAAGCTATGGTTACCCTGTGTTTATGCTTTTTCTTGTGATATTATGATGTTATTTTTGCCATGCCCTTCCATCTTAAGTTGAGGCCTGNGGCTGTAAGTGAAACAATCAACTGTGCACTACAAGGCTAATCCATTTTCATGAGCTTTTTAGGAAAGATGATTTGAGAGGATTAGACAAGGAGCTATTATGATTGACTAAATAAATAGGAAAGACAATTAAGACTAATGAAGTTTAAGACATTTCTCATAATTCTTAATATTGTTGTATTTATATGAGAACATGGGAAAGAAGCTACATGCTGAAAAATATGATTGTGTTGGAAGCAATTTCTTCGTCAGGAGATCAAATTTTTCTCTTATGCTGAGCGTGGGTGACAAAGGGTCTGGTTAAGGTGGGAGAAGAAAAAGGTTGATAAGGCTAAAAATTACATCTTAAGATCGTTTCTTGGTGTAATAATCCATGTTACAGAAAGTTTTTGTTTCTGACACTCGTGAAATTAAGATTGTTAAAGTTAAGTACAATGATTTTTGTGTTTAATGTGTCATGAAAAACAGAAGGGTAGTTTTGTTAATTCTGCCTTGACACGTTGTAATGCTGTGCTCGGTGCTTGGAGAGGCTTTGTGGTTGATGATTATTGTTGACAGGAGCCATAGTTTTTATTACTAATATTATTTTAAATTGAAATTCTTTTTCAGGTAAGAGTTTTATTTAATGTCTGCAGTCATAGTTCCAGGGTGCTTTTGGTGTTAAATGTAAGCAGTATTGCTTGCGCAGTAATTGCTTTTAGCTGCCTATCTTTACTCCTGCTCTAGTGCTGACAGTTGCACTCTTCTGACCCTGTGGAAAGCTGGTTTGCTGAGCTGCAGCAGCAGAAAGCCCTTTAATTTTTGTAGCGGTAATTTTCTGCTCATTTGTCTCTCCCTGGTTTTGTTGCAGGATCTGAGGAGCGTTGCTGCAAGGGAAGGAGCAGGGATATGCAGGCAAAGGCCACCCAGTGTGTGGCAACACTGCCTCAAGTTGTTTCCATTGCAGTTGGAGGAATGTCCAGAACAGCTGAACTGTGTGGAATTGTTTTACTTTCTCAGCAAACAAGAGTGGGCTGATTGATTCCATGGTGTTTTTCAAATTAAGTAATGCACTGTATTCAGATATTTAGTATTTCCAAAGAGGTCTTGTGTACCCTGTGGCTTTTATGTATTATTACTCACGCAGCTTCAAAATCTGTAGTTTCATCTTTATTAGCTGAGTCCATGGTTCTGTGTATATCAGATATTAGATAGACTTGACTTGATAGCACATTTTAAAAGGACTGTTGATAACTTTTGAACAAATGCTTGATTAAGTACATTAAGTCAAAAGAACTTATATTCTTTTTTTACCTGTAAAACATCCAAATTCAAA
>VZTT01059412.1:11475-28461 GCA_013400855.1 Buphagus erythrorhynchus | reverse complement strand
TTCCTCTAGAAAAAAAAATCTGAGTAAATCAGATATACATCAGAAGAAGAGCAAGTGGCAAATGCACCAATGTGTTCTGAAAGATATTTAGGTAAAACTAGGGGCATCTTCTTCAAGAGGCTATCTCCTAGGAATGTGATATTTCTGTATTTACATATTCCATCAGGCCCAGCAAAAAATGCAAACCTTATCTACATTGTAACAGCCTATGCAATCAAGGAACATGTTCTATAGCAAAGATGCTAATATTTGTTTCCTTAAATGCAAATTGGAAAGCTGCAATTTTTCACATCAGATAATGTCACACCACCAGCCAGTCATACATGCAATCAGGTTTTATCAGCTTTATCACCAGACTGGTAGTAACCAGAATACAAGTACTGGGGTCCTGCAATTAATGATGAGAAATCCCACCACTCTTTCTGCTACCGAAACGAGCTCAGCAACTTCTACAACGGGACACTAACCACAAGACCAAACTGGGACAATCTTCCCTAGGCTGCTTTTGTTTACTTTTAGGAAAAAATAATGTTCTTCCGTTGCGTTAAGTTATATATCTCAACAAAAAAAAAATTAATATTCTTCCTACAAAACTTAATAGTACCTTTACATCAAAGACACCATCAGCTTGCCTGGAAAATCCCTTAGGAAAAGTCTTACCTTACGTGGAAGAGACAAATTGAAGCCAAGTTTGCAGTTTGGGATTTTCTGTTTTCTTCTAAAGATGAATTTATCTCTTTTCAGTTCAGTACCTCTGTGCTCTCTTCTGACCTAATTTTGTCTGTGATAAATGCCAGAATTTCAGTGGAGTCACTTCAGCTCCTGTAAAAAAAGAACTGAAGTAAAAAATGAATGCACTCAACATTCCTGCTCTGACATATTGCTTGACAGGACACTAAAAGCCTCACAAGGCTGTAGGTGAGGTAAAGCCCCAGAACTGCCATTCTTTTAGATGAAATTGCATTTTGGTTTTCTGCTAATTATTCTGCAGTAAAATAATGAAGTTAAAGCTCATTCAGACTAAACAGGTCTACAATTTGTACAGGCCTGATATAGGCTGTTTCACATTCCCAGGGTATTGCACGACCAGAAGATATTCAAATTAAATTTCAGTCTTAGTTTAGACAGGAGAAAGACAAAAAAATACTTTATACTGAGAGGCACTGCAAAGCACAGTTGGTACAGAAGTTTCTCAATTTCATTACTTTCTGTTCTTCCCCTATCCAAGCACCTTGCTGGGATTGGTTTTCACTTGTTGATGGAGGGTCAGCAAACTGCATGGAAGACTGAGCACAGGTGCACCAGCTCTTGTAGAAATAGGCAAAGAACAGCCACAGAAGGTGCAGAGAGGCTTCCCACCCCAGGAGGATTCCAAGGTGTGTCAGAGGACCTGCCACAAAAGTCCACATTGCACGATAAGGCAGGCAAGACAGCTCAGACCCCTCAGGTAACAACAACATTAAAAGGACTCTACTGGCCAGAGTCAAAAGCTCTTCCAACCCCATATCCTGTCCCAAATGCTGTCCTAGGGGTAACACAGGCAAGCACACCATGATTTTTGCTCTACTGTTTGTTTTCAGCTTCCAGCAGCCTGCAGCCTTGGGACTTACAGAGCCAGCAGGCATTTCTTTCCAGGGCTACAGCAGGGCTAAAGCTCTCCTGGATTTATGGGACTCATTTATCTCCACCTCAACAAGAAAAGTAGAGCAAAGAATTCAGCTGGAGAGAAAGACTGAAGAAATCAGATCACACAATCTCATCACCACCTAACACATTTAGGAAGAGGAGTCTTTTTCTGCAAAAAAAAAAGCAAAGCATGTGACACCTTATGAATTTTTTGGAGGGGGACCAACAATTAAACAATTGTGGCTATATGTTATACAATCTTAAGCCTTGAGATGATGTAATAAAAACATCTTAAAATGTTTGCTTATAGCAGAAACTTAACCAAATTTCTTTTAATACCATCTGTTTTACTGATTCACTGCAAATGCTCTAAAGCAGTTCTAACTTCCCAAAAATCATGCAGGTATATTCTGAAGTCTCAGCCTGTTGAACAGGCAAATGTTTTGTAATGTAGGATCAAGGAATGCCCAGTTTCATCTTCTATTAGTGAAAAATATCCATAAGATATTTAACCTGAAGCATATATGTAGACATACTAAGAGTACAGTGTTTCCCAAGCCTATGGGATAAAATTCCTCAATTTCTTTAAACGATTGACTGAGGCCCAGAAAAGTCAATATTTAAAAGCACAATTCAAGTCTGACTTTCAGATGCCCAAGTGAACAGTTAAAGAAAAAAATCAATATTTAAAACAGTACAGCGCTCCATTATTGTTAGAAGATAGGTACATTCTTATGAACACCATAAAGCAGCACACTCACATTGTTTAGATATCAAAACTTGCAGATCTACATAAGAGGAACAAATTTCTGAAAGCAATTATAGATCACATTCTTGTTTTTAAAGGAAGAGCAGATAGTTTTCATGCATCCTATTGTTTAAACACTTCTTCATCTCCTAGAAAACATGTGGATTTTCAAAGGTTTAAGGAAATTTAGTGTTGTTTCCCAATGTCAATGGTGCTAAGGTGTTTACTGAAGTATTGTCTCTTTTGAAAGCTCAAATTAAAAAGAAAATGTGAAAGGCACAAACGTAGATGCAGCAATCATCAGTACTCATTCTTCACCATTCTTCTCCATTTTTTTCACAGTACTTAAATGCCTAAGCCAAACAAAAGCAACCTGATCATGTAAAAATTTATACTTTGGAGACAGACAGCTATAAAAACCAAAACCAAACCAACCAAATAAACCCCCAAAAAACCAACCAAAACCAACCAAAACAAAACAAAAAAGAAAAGGTGGGGTATGACTGGGGATTGAAATTATATTGCAGAAATGAGAGTTACAAACCTCAGTGCTTCATTCACTTCTAATAGCAAGTAATAGCATTTATTTTCTAATGATCTTTTCTTACAGTAAGAAATATAATCTTGTATAAGTAATAAGTAATAGTAATGAGAGTACCAGGTATAGAAAACACAGCAGCAATATAGTCATAGTTTCATATTGTTGCTGTTACACATTTTCCCAGTTTTGGTACTCCTTTTATTAACACTTTTTACCTTGTGCTTGCATTTTTCTGGCACTTAAAACTTTTTCTCAAAGTGCTGAAAGGATTTTAGAAAAAGAGTTGGGACTGCACCAGGGAAAAGAAAATAAAGTCACATTTTTCATGACGTGTGTTTACTGTTGCTGTCTGCCTTCCATGATTATAGAAAGAACAGGATTTCCAAAACTAGTATTCAAACCCTACTTGTTTCCTTCACTTCCAAACCAAGCAGGGCATTTAGCTTTGAAGACTGGAGGAGAGATTTAAAGGAGTACATTCAGCACTGGTTTGTAAAGCAAAATGGTAATAACTTTTGTCAATATTACTGTTATTACTTTACAAGGAGTACTTGGCACCAAAAACTATCAGGGCTAAAGACTGCTAAGGCCCATCCTCCTTACTCATCCGTCCCTGGAGTCCTGGTGGGGCAATGGGCCTTACTATTAATTACAATTACTATTATTATGATTTTATCACTGCTATCAGCAATTGTGCAGTGCTGAAGATTTTTTACAAGGAAGCATCCCCTGTGTGAAAGCATCTCCTGTGAGTCTCTCTGATTTCTGCAGCATCATCAGTACCATGCCAGCAACTCTCCATTCAATTCTGTTTCCTCTCAGCTTCCCAAGGATCATGGGATGGGAGTTGTTTATAGTGGATTTCTTTATTCCACCTGCTCCCAGGAGGAGCTAGCACAGTGGTTTGATTTACTAGGAGACCCTGAGATTAGCTCAGCTAGGCAGGGCACTGTGGTAATAACACCAAGGTTGTGGTTTTGATCCCAGCCCAGGCCATACACATAAGAGCTGGACTTGCTGATTGATCATCGTGGGCCCCTTCCAACTCACAATATTCTGTGCAATCTGAAACAGGACTGAAAGCACTGGAATGCAGCTCATTCTGACATGAGTGATGACAGAAACACTCTTCCCCTCTTCTTCCTTCAGGAGAAGTACAACTAAATAAGGACTAAAAGCTGGATCCTAGGACGAGTTGCCACTAAATGGTCATTTGAGCAAGGGTGTTTTGCATTGGTATCCAAGTGGCTGCTGCTGTTTGTGCAAACAGTGATCCATGGTAGCCATGCAAAAAGCCACACACAAAACACTTCTGACCTCTGGAATCTTACTTCACTTGGAACACAAAGACTTTAACAGAGAGGAAAAAAGGTACCAATTAGAAGCTGAAAATGACAAGTCCACTTTTATCTTTAGCATTTAGCCCCCAAAAATAGCTTTTTTGAAATTCCATTTAGCACAGAACTAGCTAATAGGTGAACAATTCCCTATGGTGCACTCACTCCAGTAGTTTTTATATCAGCATAAGAAAGCTGAATTTTAATTGACTTTGACATTACACTTACCCTATAATGAGTCTTATTCTGCTTTCAACTAAATCATAAGTAACATTTTCTTTATAAAGTGACAATATTATTCAAGACTTGTGATGTGAACATATCAAATACCCACGGTAACTAAGATTCTGGAGAATGTTGGCTCCACTCAGCTCTCTAAAACCTGGACACTTGCATTTGACCTATGATCTCTATAGATTTTTTTCAGTTTCTTTTATGCTTCCTATATGGTTTTATGGTTTATATGGTTTTGAAAATAATTTTTAAAAGTATCAATTTTTCAGAAGTCAAAACAAACAAACAAAAAAACTTTAAGGTTATTTTAAGGCTGTGTGCTTGCAGAGGTTTGAGTAGCTTTGAACTATAATATTGATTATCAGCTTTCAAGGTGGAACTACCAAGCCCTTGCAAAGAAATCTGCTGGAGTGGCAGCCTACAGCCATGCAGAACTTGTTAAAATGTGAGTATGAAGTGTTTTGCCTTTTTCTGAACACACAACATATTCCATTTTCTACTTTGTTGAGAAATAGTCCCAATAAGCACACAAACATATTCATACATATATGTCCATTCATACACACTTATTTGTGCCAATCCCAGATTACAGACAGCAACTCTTCTGTCTGATCTTTAGGAGGAGCAAATGAAGACTGACTTGACAGCACATATTCAAGACTTTTTGGTTTTAAACATATTTCCAGTTTTCCTGAGTGGGAAAGAAGGAACATTCAACCAGCTTCACTAGAAGCTTGAGGTTCTAGAAGGGAGATACCACCCCAAATAGAAATACAGTCCTCAAACACATGGCCCAACCTTACCCTTCTTTTATTTCTGTTCAACTTCCTTTCCCTACACTGGGGAGGACACATCTTTCTCCACTCTGTCTTTTAAAATTTAAAGATGGTCAAGATCATTATTCACTCTTACCATCACTGATTTTACTACACTAGCAGCAGAATTTTTCTCTCAGCTGGGGTTTCAAGAACATTTTCTAACACAAACCAGAAGGTGATGATGAGACTACACATCCCCAGGCCTTGTGTCCCTCCCTGCCTCAAGTGAGTGTCAGGTCCAATTGCTGCAGGGGTGGGTTTGCTCAGGGGTACCTGCTCATAAACCACGACTTGGCTCTCCAAAATTGAAACCACATTTCCAAGAAGCGTATAATCAATCTTTCAGAGGAGGAATAGGGCAGCAATTTATTTTTCATGCTTTTATAACCCCTCATGACAACATATCACATTAAGATTTTTTCCAAGTGTGCGTCATTTCAGACTGTACAGGACACAACTACATACTCCCAGTGAACGTTTCCATTACAGCACTAACTCTGCTGAATGAACCACACAGAAGACTTACAAGCCTTGATATGTGAGGGGGCACAGCACTGCACTATGTTAGTTTTAACACATAGTACAACTAATCAGTTCAGAAATTTCTCAGTATATTCTATAAGGAGTTTAGCAACTGCAAGAACAAGGATTATAATGACAAAAAACCAATTTACTGTCTGCTTTAGTTCTGCAACAACATAACAATATAGCTGGAAATAATGTAAAGGTAGGCAAAGTACTGGGGGTTTTGAGTTTATATTAAGAAAATTGCCCTTTTTATTTTACTTCTTCCACCACAGTAGATACTCCATTAAGAAAAATTTCGTATCTCAGCCTGCAATTCCATAGCTACAGGTTTCTCACTCGAGGTGGAATGTGGCAAATTTGCATAAAAAGAACAAAGATAAAAAAGAACCAAGTGTTATCACTGAGTGCTACTACTGCATGCGTTATCTCCATCCTTGATTTTCAGCAGTCTTCTCTCTGAATATTTCACAGTGAGTACGATGTGCAGCTGAAGAAAGTTCCTGATGCTTCTCAGCAAAGCATTTGGAAGTGAACCATGGAAAAAGCTCAGCACCAGAAGCATGGCAGCCCTGTGACATGCTGCCAGCAAGGCACGGTGCGACACGGCTGGGAAAGTCAGGCTGAGCTCTCTGGAGCCAGTAGAGCATCAGCTTTGCTCCAGACAGCAGGAAGGGGAGCAGCAAGCATGGAGCAGCTGCTGTGTTAATTAAATCCATCAAATGGCAGCACTTTAGCATGAACACAAATGGCTCAGTGCTGGCCTCACGTCCCCAGCTCTTGCAGAGTAACTTACAAGCCATGGAAAAGTAATTATGATGGCAAGAAAGAAAAATGCAATGGCTCTTAAGAGGTGGGGGGTTTAAAGTCCTTGTTGTATGAAAACTGAATAACAGAGAGACTTCCTTCTGTATGTTGGCTCCTATTTCATAGGGCAACTTTGAATAAACACATTACCTTCTTTCTTGCCCAGTGACCTCATACACAGCACATTGGGAAAAAAAGAAAATTTCACAAGTCCTAAAGCACATTGGGTAAGGAGAAATGCCTGCAGGAAAGCTCTTGTAGACATGTTACAGGCAAAACAAATTCATCCATCTCTGTAACTCTGACCACAAGTCATGATATCTAAACATCTTAGGTTATCTCTGATATGTTCATGTGGGGCTATTTTGGTCTTGCACACATGGGACTGAGTGGCACAGCAGCACAAACACTGAAGGCCACTTAAATTCATCAATAATTTAGAAGTCGCCAACAGAGTTGGTCCAAAAATTGTAGAAGACTAATCATACCTTCCAATATGCCCAGAAAATAATATTATTCTATTTTGTAGCTTTTCACACACACCCCCTGCCCTCCAGTTTGGCCAGCCATTCTCAGTGCTCTGTAATGTGCATCTCAGGGAGAGCCCCTTACAGTCTGTGTGATGAAGAAATGCAATACATGCCCCAAGAGTGGCAAACACAAAGGCAAAACAGCATCAAAGGAGAAAATAAAGCACTTTCTTTGTGAGAGCTTTATTTCTTCTTTCAGCCTCCTTGTAAAATCTCAGCTGGTTCCACGAGCAGGAAGTGATGGAGAATGTAAGGCAGCAGCTACCTGGGCATGCTGAGAACCTGCACCACCTTCCTCTCCTGCACCTCTGCCACTGCAGAGCAGGGATACAGAGATTTCCCTACTCTCCCTTCCCCAAGGAGCAACTCAACCCTGCCTGCCTTCTGCTTGTCAGCCCTGCAAGTGGAACCAATAGCTGGCTGCACATTAGCTCAGAACATGCTGACATGCCACTCTGGAGAGCCTATTTGAAAGGTTAATAACTTTTAAAATCCAATTAGAGGGCCTAATTAGCTAAAGCAATCTTTGGTCTGCCTACTGAATCTCAAAATAGGTGAGCACAATAAAGATTAATCTGTTCTTCGTTCTTTTGCAGGCAGCAAAGAGGATGCTGGCGCCCCTGAACGCTTCAGTTTTCAGGTAGGCACTGGAATGACCTGAGCAAGCTCAGGTCTGAACTTCAGAGCAAGTTCAAACCCAGCAGAAAATCTCAAGCCACAGACTTTGTGTTCCATTGTCATGATATCATGATGCTGATACTTTGATCATGACAAGCACTGCCACACATGCTATTTTTGCCATTCTTGGGCACATGAGGTCAAAATTATCTGATTTACTAGAAAGAGTAGCAGCAAAAAAAATCAGCAATTTTATTTCTCACTCAAGTATCTCTGTGGAACTTCTCCTTTGTGACCTCAACTAAGCCAGCTCATCTTGCATGCACTGCTGCTTCCTCACATGCATACACTTCCAAATATGCAAGAAACCCATCAGTTAGTTACTAACCCACTCATTAGTAGTTAACCTGCTCTAGGCATCTGAATGCATACTTATTTCATTATTTCATAAGCTATTCCTTCTCTTTTCTGCTAGACATCATTAGCAAACATAAAAAGTGAATATATATAAATAAGTTAAATTACTATTTTCATAGACATTTAAGCCAAACTAAACCAAAATGACCTACAACAAAAGCTCCTGAAAATTTCCAGTGTATGGAAAATCTCCCAAATCTCCCATTTATACACAACCTTAAAAGTAGAAAGGCTAAATTTACAATATGTCTTTATTTTTAACATCTGGTAATAAATGATCCTAAATTCTCTTGTTCATAAGCACACCTGAGTCTCAGAAAGCCCCACTGATTTTCCTAGGAATGCTTCCTGGGAACTGGTACATGCTGCCATGGCTGTGGCAGCAGTACCAATGACAAAGTCAATTTCAGAGGAAAAAGACCAGTTGCTAAGAACACCACCCCAGGATGTTTTAAATTCAGAAAAGCAGCTTACTATGAATCTGCCACAGGAACTGCAGCCATTAGAACAAACTACTGCAAGAAGCTGCCCATCCTAAAATAGTCCCTGGTAAAATCTACACCTCATTTCCAGCCCAAGGGAAGAAAGGAATCGTTCTGATTCACTTGAACACAACAACACTGGAAGTGTAAAGTCACTTTCCCTTGCTGCAGGTCTGAAGTGCCATGAGTGACAAAACAGCTCCCACGGGCCCCTTCCGGAGCCCTTCAGCCCTAGCGGGGCTTGCACTGCGGGAAACACCAAGTGCCCAGGTTTATTTGGATGGGCTCGCAGGGCCATGGCTCTCCCGCAGGAATCATCCCGGAGCTCGATCCCTGCCGGAGCGAGGGATCCCGCCCGCAGTGCCGGCCCCGGCCCGGCAGGTGCCGCTGCGGGCCCGCGGGAGGCCCCGCCATGCCCGGGGAACGGGAACGGCCTGGGCTGGAAGGGAACAGCGCCCAGCTCCAAACCCTGCCATGGGCAGGGAACGGCCTGGGCTGGAAGGGAACAGCGCCCAGCTCCAAACCCTGTCACGGGCGGGGAACGGGAACGGCCTGGGCTGGAAGGGAACAGCGCCCAGCTCCAAACCCTGTCATGGGCCGCGAATGGCCTGGAAAGGACCTGGAACAGCACCCAGCTCGAGTCCTGCCACGGGCAGGGAACGGGAACGGACTGGGGTGGAAGGGAACAGCGCCCAGCTCCAAACCCTGTCATGGGCAGCGAATGGCCTGGAAAGGACTTGGAACAGCACCCAGCTCGAATCCTGCCACGGGCAGGGAACGGCCTGGGCTGGAAGGGAACAGCGCCCAGCTCCAAACCCTGTCATGGGCAGCGAATGGCCTGGGAAGGACTTGGAACAGCACCCAGCTCGAATCCTGCCACGGGCAGGGAACGGGAAGAGCCTTGGCTGGAAGGGACCTGCAACAGCACCCAGCTCCAACCCCTGCCACGGGCAGGGAACGGCCTGGGCTGGAAGGGAACAGCATCAAGCTCCACCCCCTGCCATAGGCAGGGAACAGGGCCACCTCTCACGGCACCAGGGTGCGCAGAGCCCCATCCAGCCTGGCCCTGGATGCTGCCAGCCTTGGGCGTGCACAAGCTGCCTGGGCAGTCCAGAGTTCTCACCACCCAAATCCAGACTTCAGTACTCTCAATAAATATATATAGACTGAATAAATTAGGAGTATACCAGAATCCTTTTACCCTGCAGCTGCCCAGCCTTCCCAGATGGCAGCTGTGTCCATGGCTGAGGGCAGCATTCACGTTTTTCATACAGCATGGCAGAGATATACTTCAGCCCTCAGCAGCCCCTATTGCCTGGGACAGTGGAGCATCAGAGGCTCTGAAGGGATCACTGCCAGCATTAGGCTATTCAGAAAACATAAAAAGGCATAAAAGCAAACTAACCCCAGACCAGACAAACCCTCAGGCTCTGAAAAATCTGCAATATAAAAGCATTGTCAATAGCACGCATACTCTATATATTAAAGAAGAAAAGCTGTCCAAATTAATGCATTCATTTTAAACCATTTCCTATGCAGGTCAGAGGAAAAGCTCAACAAGTTTAAGGAAAAGATCAAAAAGTATGTACAATGCCACTGAGCACTCCAGTGAAAACTTGCAGATTCTTAGTTTAACTAGATGGGCCATATAAGAAATAGCAACTTTTAAAATATTGTAAAACAAACTGAACTTGAGGTCAAAACTGAACTTCAAGTATTTTAGCTGCATTCCTCATCATTAGGCTGTCACCATATAAGATTTTCAGACAGCAAAGGTTTCAGTTTCATCACATTTGTGTTCATTTGCAGTGTTTGATGTCATTTTAACCTTTTTATCTTTCTCCAGTGTAGGAGGCCTGAATCAGTAGGACTGATGCTGAAATTTGTAACTCTGGGGATTAACATGTAAAAGCAGATTCCCACATGCAGTCCTGCTACACGTGCCATCGGAATATTTGCTATCACTGCAGACCTGTGCACACTGTTCTGTGAGAGCACACTGTGCTGGTGTCAAAGAAAGCCTAGTCCCAAGTCCAGCTCTACCAGGTGCTACGTGGAGCTCCCTTCAGGGAGACCACTGATTACCAGAGGAGCTTTCCCATTACAATCTCATGGTTTTAGTGCTGTCTGAAGTGGCCACAAGACCAAAATTTATAATTCCTTGCTGAATCACAGACTGGGTGAGATTGGAAAGGACCACAGTGCTTCATCTGGTCCAGCTTCCCTGCTCAAGCAGGATCAACCTAGAACACATGGCACAGGATTGCATCCAGATGGTTCTGGGATATCTCCAGTGAGAGAGACCCCACACCCTCTCTGAGTGATCTGTTCCAGTGCCTGGTCACTGCACAGGGAAGAAGTTTTCCTCCTGTTCAGGTGGAACTTCCTGTGCATCAATTCCTGCCCATTGCCTCTTGTCCCATTGCTGGGCACCACAGAGCAGAGCCTGGTCCATGCTCTGACCCCTCCCTGCAGGCACTGACAGACATTGATGAAGTTCCCTCTCAGTCATCTCTCCTTGAGGCTGAACAGCCCCCAGCTCCCTCAGCCTTTCCTCATAAGAGAAGCTGTTCATCATCTCTGTAACCCCCACTGGACTCACTCCAGGAGCTCCATGTCCCTCCTATCCTGAGGAGCCCAGGACTAGATACAGCACTCCAGATGTGCCTCACCAGGGCTGAGCAGAGGGGCAGGATCACTCCCTGACCTGCTGGCAATGCTCTTCCTAATGTACCCCAGGACACAATTTGCCTTCTTGGCTGCAGGGCACACAGCTTTTTTGGTTATTCCAAAGATATTTTTGTGATGTCATGACAGGAGGAGTTTCTTCTTACTGAGAACTTCTTTCCAGAGGAAGCACTACTAGTGAAGGGGGTCACATCCTGCAAAGACCTCTTCAGCAGGGAGCTGAAATATAAACAATGACTATAGAAATCTGAAAAACCTGAGGGATACATTTTGCCATGAGTCAGTCAGTCAATCACAATGTAGGTGAGTATTCAGTGAGCTGAATTCAGTTGAGTGCAGGTTCAAAATAGGATATGCCCCTTCACTATTTAGAACATAAGGCCATCCTTCCCTTATCCAACATGGCTTGTACTTAGAAAGGAGAGGCTCAGAAGAAACTTGAAGGAAAAATGAGCTCGCAGGTGTGACACGACACAGGAGTGTGGCAAAGCTGGCTCTCAGCTGAGGAAGCAGACAGCTGAGACTCAGCTGGTGACAAGGAGGGGAACAGCCAGTGTGCAGACAGTGACTCTGGTGGAAAAGATGGGGTTCTGCCCAACTGTTTTCAGCTGTCCCTACTCCAAAAAAGGCATGCCTGTCCCCTTAAGGTTACTGTCCAAAATACACCTGTTTCCTCTCTTCTACAGTAGGAAGCCCCACTCCATCATTTCTCACGGACAAACCCAGCTTTGCCTACATTATTGAGAAGCACTGAATTTCCTCTGGGCAAAGAGCCTGTGGTTAATCAAACACAGGAAGAGGGAATGAAGCCACCTGCAGAAATCCTGACCGAGCATCTGTCCACTCACACCTCTGAGGGTCTCTGTAGTTGACACCACCTGTCCTGTATTTTCTGAACTCTGCAGGGATCAAACCTCACAATACTCTCCCTCTGGAAAGACATGTTAGACTACAGTACTTAGAAGCCCTCAACATCTACTCATTGTCCAGCACTTCTCTGTAGACATTCTTGGCACAGCACTCTTTTATAGATGGCTTGTAAACAGCATTTGCAACCACTCTGAATTATTCAGTCTTAATAGCAGAACAGACAAGTTTAAACCTGACTGTATTGCCTGTGTCTCTTCCTCTCTTAGTCAGAACTTACCAGTATTTGGTATCTATCTTAAACCTCTTGTAGCTCTCTTTGCCACACAAGTGGTCTATTCCTTGAAAAAAACAAAGAAAGAAAAAAGAAAAACAAAAAAAAACAAACCCAAGCAATCAACAAAATTATAGTTTGCCCTGAGCCCACTACTTAGTTTTAGCAGTGTCTTGGTTAGGGACAGTAGGGAGTTAGCCAGGTAATAGCATAGACACAACTAAGAATAATCACTGCAAAGTTTCACAACTTCACTGAACTGACAGAAAATTCCCTTTGGAATGCATCATACTTTCTTGCTTAACACCAAGAACTTACATTAGGCATTTACAAAACGAGCCTATCCGAAGAAAACGTATAAAATTACTACAGAGCAAATAAAAATCCACCATAAATACTTTAAATCAGTATGTTTAGAACAAAGACAGGATGAATATACTATATGCAAGTGCCCTCCTGAAAGGATTGTGACCAGTGTGAACACTTAGCAGATCTTACCTAGAAACTTCTACTTTCCCAGAAAAGATACACAGCTTTCCTAATCTTGTGAGGATATGTGTCAAGGGAGAAATTATTTCATTTTACTTTGTTATTAAATAGAAAACAACATTATGGCTCTTCTCTGTCAACTGCAACCAACAGGCAATTAACTCTATGACCTACCATTTCAAAAAAATTCACAGAGCACAAAGCACCATAATACCTCTTAAGAAGTCCAAGTCCAGTGATGTCATAGTTTCCAGTGGAGTAAACCATTGGCAAACAGAATCAGTGCTGTTTCACTTGCTCAATGCAAAGCATTTGAATAACAGCCTTAAACTGAACCAAGGTAAGGGGGAAGGGGAGTAAATTCCTAAAACACAGCAGTATAAACCTTTGTATGCAAAGAATGTTGAGGATTACATCCTACAGAAGGAAGTTGAAGTGACAAATCATCTGTTCAAGCTTCTTGCAACAACCACGTAACTAAAAATCACCATCAGCTGAGGGTGGAACAAGTACCAGTGCCAAATAAAATGACAGGTCTTAATCTCACATTGAAAAGTATTGGAGATGACAAATTTTCCTTCAGAAATGCAAAGAGAAATCATATGCATTTCAAAACATAATGTACTTCTTCAAACAGACTGAGCAAGGGAGGGAGGAAATAAGTTGTTTTTTGAACATTCAAACTCAACCTGGACTTCGCAGAACAATATTATCTTCCTGAAGGAATGAGGGGGTTATTTAATTTTGTGGAGAGTTTTTACTTTCCAGACAAAAGAGCTTCATAAGCAGATTATGAGAATGCATTACCTTAAGCTATTAAAAGCTACAAGTGTTTCAGTTTCACTGATCAAGGTTCCTTACACAAGCCAAACACACCAACCTCTTCCCTAAGAACACAAGAAGTTTTCTTCAAATTGCATTATGTAACACTGACTTCTTTGCTTAAAACTTACTTCAAATAATGATTTTTTTCTAATCCACGTAAAAGTTTACTTTGCTTACACAGCAATTCCCTCCATCTCATGATCCTGTATTATCGATAATTTTTAAAGAAAGCAACCCCTCCCCAGACTCCCACAGGTTTCCCAAGACCTTAGTCGACATTCAACTGAAAGTTTTACTGTTACAGATTAAAGGTCACAGACAAAATGCACATTTTGTTTCTTGAAGAGTATCTACAGGAATTACTGCCCTTCCCCTACTGTCTGTATATCCACATAGTACAAATGGGTCCAGGGAACTTTAACACAGATAACAAAGCAGATATGGTCCTGAACACTGACAGGCAACACCCAGACACAGAACAAAGACATGGGTAAGGACTGAAATCAGCACAGCAGGAAAAGCTGCTTTTTGCCAGAAGTTAATTTGAATGCAGTTCTAATAACTCAAGATAAAGTATAAAGATCAGGGCAAACTGAAAGTTGTTACACAAGAGGAACTGCCTCCACAACCTTCATAAACCAGAACAGAGCTGAGATACAGTGCACAAGACACCCCTCACACTCCCAAAGTGGTCAGTTAAGTCAGGCTCCAACAAATTATTTCCTTTTTTCTTTTTTTTTCCATGATATGCCAAAACACGGTACAAAAAAACTCTGCAGTTTAGTTAGCTTTGGCTAACTATCCATAACTTACTTCCCTCTTTCAGGCTCTCAAATGCTTAACTGCCAGACAGTATGCATGTGGATGGTGTTATATGGCCTGCAGATCATACACAGGCATTTCCAGGAAAAGCAAGACAGAAACTGGAGCCCACACTAATCAGATGGAAGCAGAGGAATTCTGGTTCTGTATCCTGGTGGTGAAGGTAGTGGTTAGTTCAAGCTGATGGTGAATCAAAGACTTAACCAACTACAAAGCCTGCAAAGTGAATATTCAAGTGACCTCACTGGAAAACAACAGGGGAGGGGGAAATAAAAAGTGAAAGAATGAACCATGGAGCCCAAACTTTATTTAAGAGGTACTTCAGTTTAGATATGAGGAGAGCAATGAACAATGACCATATCCTAACATTCATGATGAATCCATCCTGTGACCATCATCCTGAAACAAGCCTTTCCCACCATGCATTTCTCATCCTGTGAAAAGGGGATTTGGGTTGATCCCAACCACCAGAAAGCAAGTCAAGCTGTTCTTTCAAAGTGCTACCTCAAGAAATGGTTTTTGAGAAGAATAAGTCCTTTCCTGCTACTTACAGCAAAAATTTGAAATTCATAACTGAGAACATTCCATGGCCAAGGCCAAGTTTTTAAGGACTTGACAATAAAGCTGGAGCACATGTGTATACAGCAACGACAGACATGTCTGCAAAAGTTCAGAGGATTTGCTCCCATATGGATCAGAACGGAACTAGAAATGCTGAACCAAGCAGCAATGTTCTGCTGATTCTTGGATATAAAGAAAGATGCTCTTTAGGAGTTAAAAGTATTTCCAGTTAATAACTTATCCACAAAGACCAAGACCTCAAATGATCTTCAAGGACAAAGTACATAAAGAAAAACTAGATCCCAAGCACATGAAAAATAATTGTTTCACTTGAATCACTCCCCTTTGGAATTCTACCTACTGCATTTTGCTAAAAGACCTCTTTAGGTAAGAGCATTTTCATATCTGTATTATTGTCCTCTCCAGAAAAAAGAAATGTAAAGATGCAACCACTTTCCTCTCACTGCCAAGACTGATACTTTTTTTGCATTCTTATTGACTCAAACCTAGAACAGAATTTTTTTTTTTAAACACACATTTATGTTGAAAAATGCTGTACAGATGAGGTGACTCATTGCAGACCTAGAGTGGTGCATTGTTCCACCAAAATTCTTTACCTTGTGCTTATATAAGGCCTCCCACAGACATCTGGACCCACTGGAGATTGAGAGAAGGAAACATGACAAAATGAGGAATACAGGCATTGTCTCCCTTTATGAACCTTTGTTGGACAGTATCCAGCTGTCTCCTGTGTGCTACTGGTGGTGTTCAGTTCCTTTCGGGAGCTGCAATCTTCAGAAGAGTAGCCTAAAAATAACCTGAAAGATACTTAATGCAGACATTATAAAATTTTGGTATGTTAATGCTTGAACACAAAGCATGTGCTTTTGATTCTGCTCATACTTCAGGTTTTCTCGAGCAAACCTCTTCCCTGCAGTAAAGCACAGGCTGTCCACAAAGCAACACTGATTCACTAGTGAAGGTCAAATTCTTGGTGTCTGGTATGATTCCAAATATCCCACATCTAAGAAGTACAGACTGACTCCACCATCCTCTTCATTTGTTCAGCTCAATTCTGCTGCTGCTCATGGTTTTCTGCGAGGCTGACAGACCTGCTTTGGTAGCTTGAACTAGAAACAACAGGATTCTTGATACTACTACAGTATCACTTCAAGTAAAGCAGTAAGACTAAAATGAAGACACATGTTTGGGAGAGATTAAAAAAAAAAAAAGGGAAATTAACTGAAAAAGGGTAAGTTCAGGCTGTTTTTCATTATGAAGCAACATGTGGAAAAACCTCCACCTTTCACTTGATGGTACAGGTGACTTTGTAAATGGATTTTGGTTAAATTTCCTTAATCTTTTTGTGTTATATTAACTGTAAAACCCTCATAATCCCCATCCTGAAGAAACCATCCCTCCTTACATAATTCAGTCACAGATTATCAGGTAACCAAATGGACTGTGTGCTTTACTACCTTCCAGTTACTTGTAGAGGTTTTGTGCTGGGCATTGTGAATCCAAGCTATCAGCTGCCTTACTGCAGTGAGAAAAGCAAGGCTTTTAAGACAAAATTAATGTAACTATTAATGTTTTCACATTAATGTAATTATTAATGATTTCACTGAAGCTTTAAACTTATTTAAAATATCTTAAAATAGCAAAATACATATATATTTATTTCTGCTCTTCTACCTTCTCAATTCAACCCAAAAATTTGTCTTTGCAAAGGAATACAAATTTATCTTCAGTACTGTGAACTTCAATGGATTATTTC
>VZTT01059411.1:11620-32228 GCA_013400855.1 Buphagus erythrorhynchus | reverse complement strand
TACATGGACCAAAACTTATAAAAGTGTAAAAACTCGTGACCAGGATCCATCTTGGATCCATCCTGGGAGTAGCCCTCGCCAGGCTCTTGTACTGCCCAAGGTGTATCCTTGTAAGGCCTTTCAATAAATACCTATTTTATTATTTTAACTGTCTAGTCTGTTCCAGATCTGCCTCTCTAGGTATCACTATCAAGGACACTGGATATAAAAGTAGTGAGGTTTTCACGGTTTTCATCTTTTATTCAACTACCAGAAAATATTTATCTGAGACTCTCTAAATACATGTACAGAGGCTACTGTAATATAATCATCATTCTCTCAAGAGAACATTTTTTTTTCTGAGGTGACCTGTTCAAAATATTCTGAATACCTTTCTCCTGAGCAAGTTGCTGTCACTGTTTTGAGTGGACAATGTCATCAGGGAAAAACACCTTGGGCAAAGAAGCTTGAAAATGGAATGAGAAACAGTTAAATTGCATGAGACCATTAAACAGAGCAGGACCCCTAAATCTGAATAGGGGAATAAAAAGGAATAAAGAGAAGTAGTTCTTGGCTCTGACATCATAGCCATTTCATTCTGTTCTCCTGGAATGGGATTCAAGGAGAAAGTGAAGACACTTTTGGTGTATGTATGTAGGTTTTCGTACATGAGTTAGTATTGAAGCTCATGTTGCAGTCATTGAGTGTTTTACCTCACTTGAAAGTAGAGATATATATTTGAGCATGTCACCTGGGGTAGTACTTAGACACTCCTAAATTCATTTGGTTTGTTTCTTCAAGTATATAATTCAAGAGAAACAGAGAAAAATCAGCATTATTTACATATAAGATAAGGAAAAATAAATTTCTCAGGCAGAAAAAGAAATCAGACATAAGATGATTGGTAAAATTTCTGGAAGAGCAAATGTCAGCAAAAAAAACCTTTTTAGTCAACAAGTAATCTCAGGAAATTAGGATCAAGATACATGTTTATCCACAAAACTCATTTACACATGCTATATGATTACTGTTTAATAAGCCATTTCCTTCCAGGAAACAGTTGTGAATATGCATAAAGTCATTCATGCACTGCATTCATGTCAACAAAGCTGCAATATTCTCTGAAATGGAATAACACTCAAGAATAAAATCGAGTCTCTCTCAGTCCTTACAGGATTTTCAGAGTATTGGCATTCATGTCACTCACATCAGAAAAAAAATAACTGGAAGTTTATTTGTTTTTCATTAAACAAATTATTTGTCTAATGGTTATCATGTATTGGAGGAACCTAAGGAAGTGTGATGATCACTAGGAGTAGTAGATTTAAATATGGAAAGGCAAGCAAGCACGTAAGTCCATATAATAACCATTGTGCAGTTGATAAGTCTTAGCCAGTCATTCATTTTAACTGATTGTTTGACAGATTCTTGTTAGGGAAATTAGGTTTTTTTCTTTAAACCCATTTTACATACAGGATCAAAGAATCATCTAGGTTAAAAAAGACCACTAAGGCATTGAGTCAAACTGTTAACCCAGCACTTCTGTGTTCATCACTAAACCATGTCCCCAAATACCACATCTACAAGTCTTTACCAACTCAGGGATGGTGACTCAACCACTTCCCTGGGCAGTCTGTTCCAATGCTTGAGCCCTTCCAATTTTTTTCTACAGGCAATCTAAACCTCCCCCGGAATCACTTGAGGCTCCTGTGCTATCATTTGTTACTTAGGATAAGAGGCCAACCCCCTCCTGCCTACAGCCTCCTTTCAGGCAGTTGTAGAGTGATAAGGTCTCCCCTGAGCCTCCTTTTCCCCATGCTAAAGAACCCCAGCTCCCTCAGCCCCTCCTCATACAGCTCACTCTCTAGACCCTTCCCCACCTCCACTGCCCTTCTCTGGACACACTCCAGCCCCTCAGTGTCTTTCTTGTAGTGAGGGGCCCAGAACTGGACACAGTGATGCTTTACCAGTGCTGAGTACAATATATGATCTTATCCTAATACAGTTAGCATGACAATCCCAAAATGTAGGCAGAGCTGTCCATTCAAATGTCCTTTATGCCAGAAGAATAATGAGGAGATGTAATATATGACACATTTTTCACTGATCATTTCAGTAAACAGATCAACCAAGAGATAAAACCTTTATTGCTCTAAATAGCACTCTTACACCAGTCCAAAATTAGACACATCAGGCTCTGTCTGTCATGTTCTCTTATGATATTAGTACGTGATATACTTTCAAGGTTGCCTGAAAGCTTCTGTGAGTTAGCAAGGCTTTTGATAAGCTAAGAAAAAAAATCCCAACTTGTTCCCCTTTTAGCTGTAAGAAACTCTGAGCAAGTTCTCTAGTCCAGTGTTGATTATGGCCATTTCTATGAAATACTCAAGGTGAGGTCTCATTATGACTTAACATCCATGTTAGCAGAGGAGATGCTGTATCATTTTCTTCCCATTAAGATTTTCCTGACATAAAAACAGATAAACATCAGAACTGTTACATCAGAAGTTGGAATGTACTATCTTATTGTTTTCCTGTTGATGAAACTATGCTTCAAATACATATAATTAAACTCTATGTTTGTTTTTTTTCATCCTGTGTCTACATGAGGTACTGAGAAAAATATATGTATTGGAGGAATGCCTGTTATCACTCCCACGGATTTGCGACAAAATCCTGAGAGTTTGACATAATTCAAGAAAGTAATTGCTTTCCTGGTCAATAACTTGCTAGTGGTTTTTACAAAAAAGGTTGATGCAAAGGCCTCTCAGGTCAAACCAAAGACTATTTGATTTCCATGGGCTTTGGATCAAGTGAACAGCACAAAATCCTGCAAGGCATCCAGGGACTCACAGATGCTGCACCATTTATGCACCTTACATTGAAATTTTTATTAAGTTTTTGTCTTCTGCAGCTGACAAAAGTTCTCATCACCTTGTAGATTATGACCTTTGATTATATTAATAGCTGAAGAAAGTAAGAGTAGTAAGAACTATTTGTGAATTAAAGCATCTGTTTTCCTGTTTGCACAGTATTCAAGCTCTATGATATTCTTGGAGATTCTGACCCTTTACTTAAGGTACTTAAGAACAGCTATAATGTATCTATTGTCACCAATGCTTTAAAAAGTGTTTGGGAAAAAAACAATCTCCCTAGTCTAAGCTTGATCCAACCCACAGTTATTTACATTAACTGAGAACATGAGAGGGGGAGGTGAAAGGTGAATTAGTGTAAAACTCAAGCCCCGTCCATGGCTGGAAGTAAACGACATGGTTAGGACATAAGCAAAGGCAAGAACACCATGATACTACACCAGTTATACCATCAGCAATCTTTAACTTCTACCCAAGGCAGAAGTTGTATTTTTTTTCTTTGATGGATATCTTGCCATTAATTTTTCTAATTGTTTCTTTAAGTCAAAGAAAGAATGGACCAGTCATGTCTGGTTTATAGCCTTCCACCATTAGATGAAATTGTTCTTTCATAGCATTGTTTCTGAAAGTATTCTCCATTTCACACATGGATGAAAAGTCAAAATTGCTTTGAACTGAAATCCCAAAAGCAATTCAAATCAAACAAGCCAAATGTGTAATTTTAGATTTTTGTTCTACATTTCTAAAAGAAAATGAATAAAAAGTAAGTGGGTGTCATTCATGTATTTTTGGAAACAGGAAATTCATAAATTATATTTTCCAACTGCATTTTACTTTGATAAAAGTCTCACATAAAAAAAAAGTTCAAAGACTCCTGAAGAGATTTTCTATTACCTTACATCGCAAGAGCTCTTGATGCTGTATTGTGAAATGTTTAGAAGAAGTGAGGTTTCTTTGGGGAAAAGTTTTAAATATTTATTTGAACATATTCAATTTATTCTGATATTATCTTAGAACCACAGAACATCATGGGTTGCACGGGACTTTAAAGGCCATCTAAATCCAGGTAGGGGCACCTTCCACTAGAGCAGGCCCGTCCATCTTGGCCTTGAACACTTCCAGGGAGTATCCACACTTGAACACTTGTGGGGTATCCACAACCTCTTCGGGCTATCTGTTCTTATGCCTTCACATGTCCTCCCAATAAAGAATTTTCTCCTACCATCTAATCTAAATATCTCCTCTTTTAGTTTAAAACCATTCCTCCTTGTCCTATCACTATCTGTCCATGTAAAAATTCACTCCCCCTCATTTTTATAAGGTCCTTTAGGAACTGGAAGGCCGCAAAAAGGTCTCCCTGGAGTCTTCTCTTTTCCATGCTGAAAAACCCCAACTCCTTCTGTGCTGTCTTCATAGGGGAGGTTCTCCAGCCCTCTGATAATTTTTGTGAACCTCCTCTGGATGCTCTCCAACAGGTCCATGTCTTTCTTGTGCTGAGGGGTCTCCCCAGACTGGAGCAGTGGGGCAGAATCCCCTCCCTTGCCCTCCTGGCCATGCTGCTTTTGATGCAGCCCAGCTGCACAGCTGGCTTTCCAGGCTGTGAGTGCACAGTGCTGGCTCCTGTTCAGCTTTTCATCCATGAGAACCCCCAAGCCCACTCTTCAAATCCATGCCTGACCAACCTGGAGATAAGAATGTTGTATGGGACCATGTTGAAGGCCTTACAGAAGTCTAGGTAGATGACATTGGTCTGTCTTCCCTTGTCGACTGTTGCAGTCACTCCATCATAGAGAGCCACCAGATTGTTCAGGCATGATTTGCCTTAAGGAAGTCATGCTGGCTGTTTTGAAGTACCTCCTTGTGTTGTATGTGCCTTAAAACTACTTCTGTGAGGATTTACTCCATGATCTTCCCAGGCACAGAGGTAAACCACCAGTATGTGGTTCCCTACATCTTTCCTTCTTTCCTTTTTGAAAATAGGAGTGATATTTCCCTTCATCTGACTGCAAAAGTTCTTAGCTTTGTTATAATTCTCTGATCAAAGTCAGTAACTATAATCACTAAAAGTTACCAATTTTTATACTACAGTAAAGAAATCATGTGAACAGGTGTATTTTTCTTTACCTCACACCATGAACCCATTGTAGTGAACCTGACTGGAAGACCACAGTACACTGGAGAGTTACTGATTCACGTAACAGTGAAACTGAGCAAGTATAGCAGACCATGCTCAATGTCCACCCCAGCCTTCAGGCTGTGCTCTGTTGTACAAACACATTGTCTGCAAGACAAACCTGCCCAGATCATTATAAGAGAGAAGCCTGCAGGTAACTTGGTACTGGTGATTACAATGCCTATTCGATGTTGCCTTCATCTAAAAGTGCATCAAGAAGCTATCATGGAAATATCCTTTATTAATAGAGCTGTTTTAATGCAAAAATAAATAAAAAATATGCAATACCACAAAGAAGCAAAAGAGAGATCTCTGCACATGCAGAATCTGTGCAGCATGTTGTGAAAAAATCCCCCCAACACCCAAGGCTAAGTGAATGCATAGTTCCCAGCATCTGAGGGCTATGAGATTGGTAACTATATTCCTCTTTACTCTATGTTATTAAAACATGTATTTTACTAAGTCATTTGTTGTTGCACCTTTCTTGCCAAAATTCAGAGAAAAGCCTGCATTTTCACACTCTCACCTCACATCCCCATCATTCCATCCTGGTGCAGAACACTAGCCACTATCAGGCTGCTTTATTGAAGGACTAACAACTCAGTTTTTGACACTGTCTATATCCATTTCTCTCTAGCAAACTAGTTAAGTAAATAATTTCTCTGCAGACTGGCTTCATAGGTCCCTGTTCTCAATTTTTTTTGAAAGGCAGTGGGAAAGGGTTGGCATAATAAAAATATAATTTCAAATCTCTAAAGTATATAAAAAACTTGCCTTCATACCAAGACTTGTTCCAAGGACAACTTAGAAGAAAGAAAGAAGCTTAAGAAAGAGTTTCTTTTCCAACATTATCATCACTCTTCTAGCTTTTCAAAAATATTAGCTTGAAAATGGGAAGAGAACTATTTTTAAAAAGTATTAAATCAAAATTGTTACCCCAAATTATATACCAACAACCACCATTTCCCCTCAAAGGAGAAGCAATGTTTCATTAGTTATCCAGGATAGCACTTTTTCTTTAAAACTTATTTGGAAGTTTATGATAAAGCTGGCCAGTTGAGGGGAAGATAAAAGGGGAAATATAGTTCTGTAGTTCATTCATCTCTTTTCACAGACACAAAAAAAATTAATATGCCACTTAATGCATAAAAGAGCAAAATTTCATGAACTCTTACATAAAAAAAAAAAGTAACATGCTGAGGAAATGTTATTTCACACTTGTATAGAACTGTACTAGCTGGCAAATTTGAGATTTGCTGTTCTGGAAAAGCAGATCATGAAGACAAACTAAAATAAGTTAAATCAAATCTTTGTTGATAACAGGATTTCAAAACAAATTACAGAATTCCCTTACCAGAGAGATTGGTATAATTTGCAGAGAAGTGAACAAAGTTCAGAAGGAAAATGAGAAAGACATAAACTCTGAAGCAGCTTTGACTGCAATACCCTGTCATGGCCTTTAAGGTTCTGTAGTACTTCAGTCTGGAGGCAGCTTTAGAGAAAATTATATTTTTTTAAATTGAATTAAATGTGAAAATGACTACTGCAATGAGTAGAGTGTCCCTGTAGTTTATTGTAGTGTGTCTCTAAAATTTTCAGTTTGCTTCACAGCTATGCACTGGCAATGCTTAAATGCAGTCTAGAGCTCTGAGACCTCCTGGAAGAGCAATGGCATGGGGGGATATGTCTGATACGTCTCCACTTTGGGACACTTTGGAAATGAACAGTGGTGAAGCAGCTAACAAGACCACTATGTGCCTTGGTCTTTAGGTTTCCACTTCAGAAGAACATAAATAGTTTACAACCCTTTGAAGGGTAATCAAGGTATTCAAGCTCTCCATATCTTAACTCACAAGCTTTGCTATTTGAAGAATGACTTCTTTCCCACAGACAATTACAGTGGATGCTTAAATTTTCTTTCAAATTTCTAGAGGCTTCTTCTAAAGCAAACGTTAATTCTCCTTTTTTTCAAATTTAAAATTTTTGTCGTGTTGTTCGGAAAAGGACAAAAAATTGGCAAAAGCACTGAAGTGGTCTTCAGGGTTACACAAAACAAGAGTATTTTGAGTTTAAATGTAGCGAATATGTTTCCTTTTTGATGAAGTGTGAATTGCCATCAAATGCCAAGCATGTACTCTGCTATGATCTTTGAAAGGAATATGTTATGGGCCTTTCACAGTTATGTAACTTGGGAACAAGAAGAGTTGATCAAACCAACTACCCCCGGAGCTTGGGATTTATCTCATCCATTTCCACTTGGTATTTAAAGTCTCCACTAATTATAATAAATTTCAATTATACTCAGTGCAGAGGAATGAGCACATCCAGATGCCTGCTTCTCTTCATTACCTCCTAAGTGAGAAAAGGATGACTAGTTCAGAACTATTTAACTTTTGGAGGAGTAAGTTAAGATCTATAAATATCTCCCAGAGATAGTAAGCAACTGGCAGAGAAATAAGTTGGAATTCCACCTCCAGATTCTTCCATAATAATTCTATTGTACAGCATGTCCTATTTGTCTCCTTTAAAATAGTTTTATGTCCTAATTGTCTTCCTTAAAAACCTCACACCTAATATATGATCTCTAGATTCTATAGATGTACCCCTCCACACAAACATAGGGACTGCAAAACGAACTATGTATAGACAATATGAAAGGTTTATTTAAGGAAATTTCTCTGTTGCATTTGGATTTGTTTGCTGTGAAAACAAGGGAACTTCTGAGAATAGCTAGTGAGCTAGAAAACAGATACCAGAAAGTATATTAAAGCAGAAGATACACCACTGAGAGAGGCTAAAGAGATTAACCAATCTGTTTTAAGCCTTTTGATATAAGTATCTTTCAAAACCATTTATGTGGATCTAAATCCATACTCCACCCATTTTTCCGTCCAGTATTCCAAATTATCTGTCACTTTTCTCAGTATTTACTTAATTTGTTTGCAAAGACATAGCAAGCAGTGCACACTAAATGTTGTGACTCCATAGAGTAATAAAGAAAACTCACATGCAGTCTGGAAAAGTGTTGCAAGACCTCAAACCTCTTTTCTATTGCATGGCCAAACCCACTGTAAATCCACTCTGTGGATGACTGCCTGGAAGACACTGTGCTGTACTCATGGTGTGAAGAGGGCTCAGGGCAGACAATTGCCAGAGGGCAGTTGCATCCAAAGGGATTTGGGCAGTCCACTCCAGGCACTCTTTTCTATCTTCTAGAGACCTGAAACAAAACTGGTTCCTATCTTCCCCTCCCACAACTAGGATTCTATCTTGATGTGCACTGTTGCACAAAGATGTCTATAATTAAAAATCATTGGTCATTGTGCCAGACACAAGGAGTCAGCACTGTCTCTGGTCTGCAGCTGTGCCTGTCTCCAGAGGAGGGGAGAGACTGTCAGCTCTGCCAGTGCAGCAGGAGCCTGAGCTGCACTGAAGGGCTCACCAGCGCGACTAACAGCATCGCTTCTCCCATGAATTATTTAATGCACTAAACTTGGCAAATGTGGGCCTTCATGGGAAAGATACTGTAGGCTAAAGGAATGATGATGGCTGCAGCCTTTCAGCAGCTGCAGCTTCTGCAGTGATCTGACTGATGGGATGAAGGGAGATAGGTGTCAGAAGTAGCACATGGTCTTGAGAAGGACAGCATATATATCGCATATTACCTGGGGCTTTTTTTTAGGAGATTCCTTTATAATATTTGCCTCTAAATCTTGGCACCTTTTGACACATACTATAGGTTAATTACTTTGTTCACAAGCAAATCAGATAAAACTTGAGCTTCCCTTTCACTTGGAAAATAACTAATTCTGAGCATGACAAATCATTAAGCCAGTCTGTGGACAGATTTAGTGTAAACTATCACTCTGTGGGAAAGCTTCAATTTGTACTCTTTCAAGCTTCCAACCCATATGCTAAAATAGCAAATTCCACCTTAATTCTCAGTCTAGAGTTTACAATATTGAAAGTTTCTTTTTTTATATAAATACATATCAAATAAACATAAGAGACAGCTGCAAGCATAGCTCTTGCTAGGTGTATATACTCTGTCCAGTATCTCATGACATCCACTTTTCAACTTGGATTTCATCAACTGATATAAACAAATGCATCAATAACAAACCCAAACAAAAAGCTTAGAAAAACTGAAAACTTTCAATTCTAGAAGTGGTAAAAAATACTGTGGTATTTATATGTGGACACACACATTCAGAGAGCTAGGGAATTACAGCTTGGAGATTCTTTTCAGGCCTGGATTTCTCCTGACTCTCAGGTCCATTCCTAGGCTGACAAGCTGACTACAGCTTCAGTTAGCGAGGAAATTTCCCAGGATGATAACATGGTGAAAAATAGAGTGGAATTCAAAACATAGATTAACACCTGGTGTTTTTCTCATGAGGCATCCTGAGGTTGTCCCAGAGATGTTTCTCCCAATTGTCCAATGAACTACTGTCCTGTCCTAGTGCACATAATATACTTTAAATACGGACAATCCGTACAATAAAGTTGGCCTTTTTCCCAGAGAGGTCCGTGTGTGTTACTGTCCTTTTTCTCTCTTTGCAGAGCGGTAGCCACATTTATATTACAAAAAGTTAAAAAGAGTTGTTACTAAAGATTGTTTGATACTGCTGTGTCTTCAGTAGAAAGGACACAATTCTAAACCATTGCTGTATACCAACAATGAAGTGGTTAGATACCCTAAACCAAAAAAGTATATAGGCTCTTCACAATCAGGTTTGGAAAATATCTTCAACCTCTCTGCTTTTTATTCCTCTGTGGGAAAAGGAGAGTTGGGGACCAGCATGTTGCAGCTGTCATCCACCATGTCAAAGAGCATCAATTTTGTTCCTAAGCAACTCTGCTCAGCAGTAGCTGCTGCCCATAACCGATAAGGATGCTCAGGGAATTGTTAAGTGGCTGCAAGTATAAGAGATAAAAGTTGTAGAAAATGAAAGTAAGGTCACTAACACAATAATAAAAGTCCTCTTTTGGGCTATAAAAAAGGGGGATATGAATATTAACAACAATGAAAAGTTAAGGATCCCACTTTACATGTGCTCTCATACAGAAAACTCTCTTGATTCATCTTATTGAATGAATAACTTAATGAGGTACGATGCAAAAGACACATTCAGACTGTAAGCTTTTACATAGTCCTAAATTAATTCCTTCACAACCTTACAGTCTAACTCAGCCATTTACAGGGAATGCCTGGATGGCCAAGCTTTCAAGTGATAATTTGAAAGACTGTTCCCTGTGTATCAGCCAAAATATTTTGAGAATCTGCCAATATAATTCATAGAAAAAAATCCATATCTCTGAATACACATTTGAAAAAAGTTAGGGTTTGGCCTCAAAATATTTTTTTCCAAAATAATAATTAATTAAAGCATGTTAATGTATTATCATAAGATTAGGCTATTATAGATACCATTAAGGAGGTTCACAGTTACTTCTTAATCCAAAATTAATTCTCTTAATCCAAGAGATTTAAAACTGTAGTGAAACATACTTTATTTTAATTTACCAAAGTACTCAGAGTAATTAAGTAAAATCCTAGAAGTTTATACAGCCTTTTATACTATAAGAAGTCTTAGCTAAGGACACTGAGTCTTCAATAATCAAACAGTTAATTTATTTAGAAAGCTATATATTTTATAACATTTTTGTTTTAATGCTGATATTATAATAGATTGTATTTTAAAAAATTATACAAGTGTTCTCAATACTGGAATTTTTTCTTCCTATGTTATTTTTGATATAAAGCCTTAGTGCAAGTGGTAGTAAGTACAGAACTGAGCTAGACACCATCTGGTTAAACATCAGCTCACAAATCACAATGCTTCCTCAAAAAGAAAGAACTGTGATATAAGATGCTTACCTCAGGAAATATTTTTTTTTTACAAAGAATCAGGAAAAAACAGGAGAACATGCTTTAAATATGCTTCATGTAGGAACAGAGATTAAGGTAAGAATCAACTAGCAGAACTGCAGACTCTGCTTACAAAGTTCTTATTACTGTACAAAAAGAAAACCCAAAGGCAGGAAAAGTACTTCTCAAGCCTCCAAAATAAATCTACAAACAATGTAAAACAGACACAAAATAAGAATGTTTGCCACCATACCAGAGAAGGGGATGAAATTGCAGTGGTCAAAATTGAGAATTACTTTTTCTTACCACACATCAGCATCTCAACAAATTTACTGTGTATAAGCTAAATAAGAGATCCATTGAAACCAATAAATTTGCAGATTGCATGTTTATTTGAAAATGCAATCACCTACCAGACATTGTTTCATAATTTTTCACACTGTTTCTAAAAATATTTTCATTAATAATATCTACATGTCATAGTTTCCATTTCTTACATATCTTTTCATGCTGAACTCTTGGTTTGAGAACCACAGAGACAGAAAATTAGGATCAAAAAATATATCCCTTGGATAATTTACATTACTCTTCAAAAGAAGTTACCCTTCATTTTTTACTCGAATTACTCATTCCTCTTTCCTAAGCATACCATACACACAACACTCTTATCTCCTTTTTTTTCTTTAAATCTTCTATTGTAACCAGACCTGAACCCGAGCAGGATCCATTTGATTCTGATAGGAGCATTGGATCCTGCATTTGAGACATCCCCAAAGTCTAAGTATTCTATACTTATACTAGAAGTTTTTCCTGTGCACCTAAGACTATTTGCTAAGGTAACTAGGTACCTAGCTTCAATGGTTTCTAACACCCAAGCCTCTTCTGAGAATTCAAGTTGAGTGCCTATCTTCATCTCCAGACACATAAATGCCTTTAAATTCTTCCTTGTAGTGTTTGGGTCCTATAAATGAACTAACCTAGGAGATCTCTGTGTCTGTGAAACTTGACTTCTCAGTTAAACTAATCAGATCAAAGAAACCAGTAACACAGATGAAACGGAAAAAAACAGGGATGAAACCAAACCTACTATTCCCAAATACTTTAAATATGCAAAATTTTACTTTGTTCATACTAAAAACATTTTTTTAGGTTTTTTAGAAACCTCACATTTTCTATAACTGGAGAATCATGCTCTAAGTAAGTACATTTACACAGTAGCTCCTAATGCTTTCACCTTCAGGATGGAGATCTGCAGATAAGTAAGGAACGATACTGCACAGTGCAACATAAGAAAGGAAACTGCTTTTCTAAATACACAAAAAATACAATTGCTTATATGACTGATATCCTGATGTCTTTAATAACCAGACAGATAGCAGTCTTGCTGTTTTGTTATCTTTTGTCAATGCACTTAACTGACAGAATTTGAACTCGTGGTAGCAGAATACTGTACTAATAACTAGGTACATTAAGATGTGTCTCCTAATAATACGTAAGTTGTGTCTATGCTGCTATGAGAAAAGGAATGCAGTCTCATTTGAATTATAATAGAGACAAATCCTGTTAGATTTTATTCTTTTTATGCATTGATCACATGATATTCATAGGTGCTCATGTTAAAACCTGAGCCTTCATATGCCAGATACCTGAGTAAATTTTTGTATCCAGTATTTTTCTACAGGGTAGTCATACCTGTTACATATCAGATGCTCTAGTCAAAAGCATTATTTTTTATTTCATCTTAAATCACATGTATTTAAGTCTATGCTGTGAAAATAAAGCAAATTTCACTGTGTATTTGGTGAAAATTGATTTTTTTGTCAAAACAAACCCCACAGCTTTTTTACTTACAAGACATTTATAAAACATTACCAGAGGCACAGCAAGATCAAAATCATATGTTTCATAAAAATATATTAAGAAATAGTGGTAGAAATAAAGGCTCCTAACTGTGTTAGGAGTTGAAGTCCAAGCATGGTGACTATTATTGTTCCAGGAAGTGTAGTGTAGAGCTATGATTTTAAAGTACTGTCTATAAATTCAAAAACCTTTTCTCCACCGCATAATCAATTCAGAAAAAAATAAAATATGTCTTAAAGACTATGTCTTCCAGAAAAACCTATGCTCGTATCTATTGCCCAATAAATGATAGGTACAGAAATACACAGAATCTTTCCCATCACTCTGTCAGCTCTGTTGTCATGTAACTGATGAAACCTGTTAAGGCTGATTCTAAACATTTTCTGTATTTCTAATTTATATTCCCTCTTTGGAACAATCTGTGATCTTAACCCCTGATAAATCAGATTCTTCTCTCGTTAGCTTACCATAATGAATATTATGAACTTCTGCCAATGGACTATGGTGTCATAAAAATCAAGTAAAAGGAGTAATTCATTAGATTTTCTTTCAAATATCTGAAAATTTAATTGTCACCCTGAAGCTGCAAGACATTCTCAACTTATTTTGAATAGTCACTTTATTTCTGTGGTATTTATGTTCCCCTCTTCAGAAATACAGTTTCCATTTCCAGGGGTTTTTTTTGCATGGTAGGTACTATTTCTAATACTATGTTCATAGATTTATGTGGCTTTTATATAGCAAATTTTTCATCTTAAAAAAAGGCACAATGATGAGAGTCTCGTACAGATTGTCATCACTCAGTTTGAACTTCTTGGGTTTGATCACTTTAAAGATTTTACTAAAATGACAGTATTCACTGATGATTACTTGAATGATAGGCCCTAGTTAATAGATCAGGCACTAGTCATATTTACTCTCTGTTCTGCTGTACTAAGCATATTTCTATGTTACATCTAGGTCCACAGTAATCTAATTGTTCTTATTCTTCTCTCAAAGAAACAACAAGGAAACAAAATTCCATCTGTTTCTACCAAAGGAGCAAATAAATTACATCCTGAGCAGAAAGATCGTTTTGTTAAGCATCACCTTCATGTTTTTCATAACTGAACTAAGGAAGTTAAAAAAAAAAAAAAGAGTGAAACAAGCTAAATCCTTTTCCTCTAAGAGATTTTCAGGATTTTTTTGAAGAGGAAAGCTGGTCCCCAGTGTAACTAAATAAGAATACAATTACTCTACTCTCTGTCAAGCAACAACAGCCTAATATAATTTCAGTAATCTTTTTATTACAGAACAAATAATTTTTTTACTGTTATCAAAATGACCCTTAGTATAACAGATTCTCCCTGGAGCCCTTTTTGAATATCTAGTAATGTACTTTGAAGGTGATCACAACTACACTTTGTCCCTCCTCTGTTATATAGGCTAAATGTCTCTGTTGTGAAGAGAAAATAGATTGAGACATCAAACACATTTGTAAAATACAAAATTCACTAGGTTGTATATAAGAAGATAAAAATAGAAAAATTCTATTTGAAACAGGGTTGAAAATATCAAACAAAAAATGAACAATATGTATGTACAAGACACAGAAACAATACTCTTTGTGACTCTTTACATTTGTAACACGAATCATAAGAATACATCCAAACTTTTAATAAAATTTTTTACAAAACAAAGATTTTGAATTTTGTTCTCTCTTGTCAGATGTTATTAAACTCAATGGATTATTTCAAACTAAAATGCAGAGACTATAAGGAACCAAACACACTGAAAATGGCACAGTCATGAGAAAAGAGAGTATGTGTGGCATTTGAGAAAAAAAAGTGATGATTTGTAAATTTTATTATGTTCATAAGGAAAAATTCTATCAAACAAAGGTCAGAACAAAAAATCTTTTCTGAGGAAAGTTCAGGTCAAATGAATGACAATGATGACAAACGAAAGATTTGATCTAGTAGTGAAGAATGAATTAGGAATCTGGAACAAAGGAGCAGAAGAAGAAAAAATAAAGCCAGTGGAGTCTTATTATAAATGTTAACCTTGTCTTGAAGAAGGAAGGAAAGGTGTCAACCAGCAGACAAACCCCAACCATGAAAACTGTGGAAAGTGGTAGCTGGAATAAATAATGGAAAAAAGAAATAGATAGAATATACCTGTATTGATGAAAAAAAGAATGGAAAAAGGACTGAAGATGGAAAAGAACATGAATGTGCAGGAAAAGGAAATCCTTTCCTCTCTTTCCTTGTTCACTCTTTGAGGCTTTTTGTTATCATATCTATTTATTATAAAGTCTGCAGAGAATTTGATATATCTTAAGTGGGTTTCCCCACACATTATGGGCTATATTAACAAACAATCAAAACAAATAGTTGCTTTATCTTTTCTGAAAGACACACCTCTAGTTTATACAATGAAAGCAAATAAATGAGTAGTTGAGTTTAAGCTTCCCCTCATAAAGTATTGTGTTCATCTACTGAAGTGTTGTGTGACTTGATAAAGCTACCTAATGTAAAGGCTATAAAAAAAAAATTTTAATATAGCAGTAAGATTGCTTTAGAACTACTCACAGAAGAGCACTACGTTCCTTATTTAAAGTATAATATCTTCATAAAACACAAACTACAGTACAGCTCTGACTGACTTGGGAGCAAACAATATCCTTACACCCTCAAAACCTTACCAGCTATTCCAGCTCATTTGCTGGCTCCTGACAGGGCAGACAGAAAGTTATGAGATTGTTATGTTATAAGGTGACAGCAGAAAGTGACGTAACTGTCATTATGGGTGTAGATGTTCACAAACTCCTAGGAGGGGCCAGTCCCAGTGGAGGACTGCCAGTCCCAGTTCAATAGACTTGAGCTTTTCTCTCTGTCAAGCTTCACAAGAACCTGATTCTTGACCTCTATGCTTTCCACTATTATCTTGAATCTCCATAAAATATTTTGTGACTTCTTTCAATTTTATTCTCTTTTCTCCTCTTGTTTCTACTTTACTTTTGCTACAATTAATCCTGATAAAACACTAGTTTGAAGTTTAAAATCAGACAGTTCCGTTTCTGGAAGTGTGCCTGCTGTTTTTCTAGAGGCATCTTTCTCTTCTCTTTCTTTCTCTGCCTTTATCTTTTTCTCATGTTCTCTTTCTTCCTTTGCTCATTTCTTCCCTTATTTTCATTTTTTTTTCAGCTCTTTCATGTTACATTTCCATGTACATGTACTACTTGAGCTGAGCAGTCAAGAGCAGTTAATAGCTGGAATGTCCTTGGAGGCAAAAATATAGTAATATTTGAAGCCACTAGCACTCTGCAAAAGAAAATGTAATCTATGTTTTTTAAAGACACTTTAATTGCTCAGCAATCATGCAGAACTGAGAAATACAGCTCTGCTTCCAAGGTAATAACTCCCCAAATTGCAAAGGTCGCTTACTCAATACCCTTGCTATTTAGAAAAATATGACAGTGACACTAAGACTCAAAAACTCAATTTTGAGTTAATCTATTATTAGCTATTAGTTTTCATGAATTTTTTGTAGTATTTCACATAACCTGCTGTGTGATACTGTCATCTAAAACATAAAGACTTCATCAAGCTTTGTTTCTAAAAGAGAGCAGTTGTTCCTATCAAGCTCATTTATACACCCCTCATTCAGCTAAAACTAAAGTTAAAATGAACAGGAGCTCTGTATTAGTAAAGAGATGGTAAGTTTTAGCACATAAAAAAAGTATCAGTACTAATTACAGCCAGCTTTTACTGACCCTTGATGCTTTCCCCTGTAACTTCCCTCTCCTTTTGTGCAATTATTCCATCAACTAAAAAGATTTCAAAGATTTTATTATGCTAATTTTATTTAAATTATTCACATATATATATATTTAACATTTAAACATAATCTTTATAAAGTTATCATGATGCTATTAAAAGGACACAATCTAGCTAATGCACTGATTAAAGATTTCATAAAAATTGGAGATGTCTGTCATATCTGAACCTATATCATACCTGAACTCCTAAGGGTGAGACTTTGGATCTCTGTTCAACCTGCTCAAAACCTCCTCTGATCAAGCTACCTTGAAAAAGGTGTCAAGCATGACAGGATTCTCTTTAACCCTTTTTGTTCGACTTGGGACCAACATATTGTGTCACTGTATACTTAAAAACAGGTTCTTAGGTTCTATTCAAAAAGATTTGAAATTATGTTCAAATTACACCAGTACTTTTGAAGATTTTACTCAGAGTAATACCACAAAATCTGGAATTACATAATAATACTAATGTGTGTGTGTGTGTGTGTGTGGATGCCAGAGAAACAAACAAATCATCTTAACACCAGCTGTGATATCATACCTGTGTTATAATCAGCTGCAATTTGGGCACAAGACAAGAAAAGTTTCTGTTCAGTACCATGGACAAGTACTTTCCACTGTGCATGAGTGTGGCAACAACTTACTCAGAAAGTACCTTTTTTTACAAAAACCCCATACATCAGCTTCTGGGTTTTTTTTTATATTAAAATATCGGTCAATTCTTTCTTGAAAACATCACTGTTCTAATTAAAAATAAATGGCAAAAAATATCAGCATCAGAAAATGCAAGAATGTGGATCTAGTTACCATGCCTAACTTGGTTCTTCTGCTAACTGGTCCCTTCCATCTGTCACCAGCAACAGAAAATGAAAACCAAAAACCACGCAGGAACCTAAAAGGCGGGTTAAAATCCCCAAAGCTCTTGTCACTCCTTTTTAGCATGACTTGCCCTTACAAGAAGTATGAAATATTTACTGTGCACTATATTTATCTTCATTTGTTATATCACACTGAAGATAAAAGCCTTGTATAAAAAATGGTGGCATGAGACATTCCTTTTATCTTTTTCAATATTTTGTATGTGCGCTTCCAAAGTAAATTACTATTGCACATAAGTCAAGTTTTTCATAATAGTTTAATAATGCACTTTCATTTTGTTAAATTTAAAAGTTACACGTTTCACAAATTTCAACAGTCCCAACAAGTTATTATTAGCAAAATGCTAATAAAATTATGGGCTTTGCCTTAATGAAAGTGCTAAGTTTGTCGTTTAGTATCTCTAATGATTAAATAACTAGTCAGTTTGTAATGAATCAAAAAATTTTCATAGAGGGTATTATACAACTCAAAATTAAGAATAAGGAAAAACTGTCATCTCAAATTAGTCAACCTTCTAAATCCCTATTGTAATTACAGACAAATGCATTTCATAACTTGGTGCAGAGAATCAGCTGACACAATCAGACTCTGGTATCAGAGACTTCATAAAATTATACTCTCTCCCATCCTTCCATTAAACTGCATTGCATTCTAATGTCAACAGTGACACTTTTTAACCCCTATTCTCTGAAAGAAATAGCATTGCCACTAGAATTACGTTTAAAGACACATGCTTGATGTATCATATGTCTCACACTTCCTCAGATCATTTTCCAGAGTGTGTCACCAGTCAGTGTAGCTTGACATTCATAATTTAAAAGTTACAGGTCCATGAAAATCAAAGGAAATGTGTTCAATGTCTTAAATAAAATCACGAATATATTTTTTTTGTAAAGACAAGGTATGATTTTCATGAAAACAAACCACTGTGTAATAACAAACTCAATATCCAGGTCTACATCAATACAGGACTTAAAACAAAATGGCAGATCCACAAACTGATCAAATTAAAAGCTTGCACTTCGGTTCTCATTATAAATATTAATAATTTACCAACACTGTAACAGGTCCTGCCAGCAAAGAAAATACTCCATTAAAAATCCACTGATAATTCACACATACTAATAAAATATTCCAATTTCACTATCCAAAACCAAACAGTTCCAAGACTTTTTTGCTTTGTTTTGTTGTTTGCTTTTTCAGATTTTTTGCAGTTTTTGGATTTGGGGTATCTTAATTTCAGCAGTGCTGTTAACTCTCTTAAACATGTAAAACATCTAGAAGGAAGTCACAAGTTGAATTCTTAAAGTTCTATAACAAAAACCCTCACATTTTTTTCTATCACCATTTTTTAAAAATTGAGTATTTTCCATTCGTTCCAATACACTTGTTGAAATGTTGGCTGTAACCAAACACCAGCTGCACTTACCCCAGTGTTGTCATGGTGACGATGGTGTACCAGAAGGCTGCAGGGATGCTGGTGAACTTGCTGGCTGATGAACCTTTCTCTGCATAGTACATGACTGTGGCAAAGATGATGATGGCCATGGTGAGTGAGAAGAGGAGGAAGCCTAACTCCGAGGCACAACTTTTCAGCGTATAGCCCAGGATGCGCAGACCCTGTGAGTGGCGGGAAAACTTAAAGATCCTGAAGACGCGAAAGACTCTTAATGTCACAAAAGCCCCACTGACATCCTCGTTATCTGTCATCACCAGGCCAATGTAATATGGCATAATGGCCACCACATCAATGATACTCATGACACTGCGCACAAATTTGTAGCGACTAGGAGCTGCCAGCAGACGTAGGAGATATTCAACTGTGAAGATCATGACACAGGCAGTATCCAGACAGAAGAAAGCCACTGCATACCGCTCTCCACAGGGCAGCTCTTTGATACGACCCGGGCTTACCCCACAGGGGACTGTCTCCACCACATTGGCAATAACAGAGACAGCAATGAAGAAACCAGTGACATAGTAGAAGACGAGAGCCAGGGTACTGGTGTGTGGGTTTTCAAAGGCCCGCCACATCCTCTGACGAGCTGTCATTGAGGGTAGGGAGCTCTCAGCTACATGATCCGTGTCAGCATCATCCTGCAGGCGCTCAGCATTCTCACGCCGGCGATCCTTGTACTCCTCGTAACAGCAGTCACCAATGATCTCAGGGATGATGCCAAAGAAGGCCAGCTCCTCATCATAAGCTGAAATGCACTCCTGGCGAGGATAATGAAGCTTCCCAGTACGGTAGAAGTTGAGAATGTGGCGGAAAATGTCAGGGTCCCGATCAAAAAAGTACTGCTGTGTCTCAGGGTGGTAGAAGAAGTCCCGCTCTGAACTGCCCAGCAGAGTGTCAGGATAGCGCTCTAAGGTGTCCAGCCATGTCTGGAACTGGATGCCACTCACATTCAGCACAATCAGAGAGTCCTGGCTTCGCTTTCTCTCCTGCCGTGGAGCAGCTGGCATGGGACCAGTAGCCACTGGCATCCATCCTATGGCTGCTGCCCTGGCAAAGGGTAACCAAGCTGCTACACCTGCTGCCATGGTTCCAAACACCTATTACATCTAAGGGAGTCAATCTAGAGACAGTTCCGGTCCAGCCACTAAAATAGAGAGGGAAAAGAAAAATACAAATTCTCACATATTCTTGAGGCAGCGGAATTTCTGAACATTTTTGTGATATTCAGTATTAACTGAAAACCCTTCTGCTTCCTTTTTGTTTCCTCCACTTTGTCACCCCAGAATATGCTCTCCAGGTGCTGGTCAGATTGTTAGGACAATAAATGAAGGCACTTGGAAATCCTTGTATTCAAAGCAGCTTCTCTAACAGCCTTTGGATATAAGGTCTCCATTCGAGGCCCCTGGATGGAAGCAACAGTCCTCAAATCACTAGCCCCTGGAGCCGGCTAGTAGCTCTAGTGCAGCTGTGCAGCCACCTGGAAGATTTTCCTGCACGCGCGATGCAGCCGATCCCCCGCCCCTCCTCCGCTCGCTCCCCGCCCGCCGCCGGAGCCGGGCCGCGGCAGCCAGCGGAGCCTCCCCGGGCGGCTGCAGCGGGGCCCCGCCGCTCGCCGCTCGCCGTGGAGGGCCAGAGGGGATGGGCCGGGCGGGACCCCCTTCTCGGCGGCAGCGGCGGGGAGGAACCCCCCCCCGCACCTTTCTACGCCGCC
>VZTT01059403.1:4556-20695 GCA_013400855.1 Buphagus erythrorhynchus | reverse complement strand
TTTGGGAAGGTGAGTTTTGTGTCAAGTGGAACTTCCCGCACATCAGTTTCTGCCCATTGCCTCTTGTTCTATTGGCTGGACCACCAAGAAGAGCCTGGCTCCATCCTCTGGACACCCTCCCTACTTTGTTAAGATTTCACACTCAGTTTTGTTCAAACAGGTACAGCCTATTTATCCTTATTTCTATTTTAAGGAAATTTCTTACTACTTTAAAGAAACAATTCAATTTTATGGACTTTAGTCTCACTTCATTTTAAAATTTCTCCACCCTACACTAAAAACTGCTGTTTTCTGGACTCTTCATAGGCAGAACTATGTGTATCTTATGTTCACTTCCTTGTTTTTTCTGTTCTTCAACCAAAAAACTTTATCTGTCTATACTTCTTCCATTATAACTGCAGTCAGTAAGGTCACACATCTTGCCATCAACTCTACTTTTCCAATCTTTCTCACTGCTTGCTTTCAGCTTATCAGTTGCTTGCGACTCATTCTAGTTATTCTTATCCATATAAGATCTAGATTACATTTTATAAAGCAAAGGTGACCACAAATCTCCCTTAAAGCATCTTCATTCTCCTTCTATCACCAGAAGAGGCTTTCTATTAGTACTCTGCTCTAAAAACTTATGTATTTTATTATCTCCATATTTCAGCTTATTTTTCATTATTTATCTAAAATTCTAGCATCCAGGACTCCATTAGTACTTACACAATGCCCACCTTGGACTATGAAGATTAAATGATCACTGAGATTAAATGATAGCACTAAGCACAATTGCAGAAGACCAGAAAAACTGACAGATCCATAGGAAAAAGCAAGGAAAGGTTCACAATGCAAACAATGACATGCACAGAGAAATTTCTGCACTAACAGATTAGAATGAAGAGAGAGAGAGGGTGGAACATGCCAGCATTCTTTAGCTATTTAAAAAAAGGACAAAAAGGGAAGGATAGGTAATTTGAAAATTCATCTTCCATTCAGTGTTTTGATGTAAAAATCTGTTGTTACTTTTGATGTTTTTTCCCAATCTCATAAGAAAAGCAAGAACTAAACAAGGGTAAAATGGGAACCCAGTGCTTACATGTTGGACCCATACACTCTGAAAAGCTTGTACCACCACCATATTTGACCAGCTGAGCTTAGTGAATCAGTAAGTAACTTCAGTCCAGACAAGTGACTACCAGCCTGCTTTTACATAAAAAATTCAATGGATTTCATAGCTGCAGAATACAATTATAAATCCAGCATTTAAAATACTTCACCAACCAATTTATTGTTCAAATGAACACTATTAGAGCAGAGTAAATTTATTTTTCATTAAAAGTTTTCTCTCTGAATTTCAGTGGAAAGACTTCTTTCATTGCATTCAAAAGAACTGTTTAGAGACATTTTTTTAAAACAGTCATTTGAAGTGAATACTTACTGCCTAACTTGTGATAATGAATAGGTGGATTACAGTAAAGAACCAGACAGAATTTATGCATTGATACAAAAGCTTTGCTGAATGCTGTGCTCCCATATATTTAGGAAGCAGTTGCAAGTCACAGCTGATCAGCTCCTGCACTTTTGCCACTTACAAAGCAGTTACCTCCGTCTATTACTGCTTACAGACAGAAAATTCTGCTCCATTCACTGGGCCTTTCTGTTGAAGCTTTTCAATTATAGCTCTCTGTGGGCTATTAAGGGAGGAACACCCAAGCCTGTGCAGGGAAGCATGAAGAAGCAGCATGTAGAAGCAGTGTGGGGCCAGGGAGCATGGGACAAAGAAGAGACAGAAGGCAAAGAAAGCAGAAGATATTTTCCTTTTAGGTAGTGTCCAACCTTTGTTTCAGTTAAGCCGTAGATTTAACTTCACCCACACACTGAATGCATGGAGAACTTGCTGGTTCGGTACAAAGAGTGTTGACTTCCTTGCAAAATGACTTTTTCTTTCATGTGCATTTCAAATTCCATTTCCTGATTCAGATTCAATGCCTTTTTGCACTGCCCACTCTGCAGGCAACAGCTGTCTCCTGCTGTTAAAACACCAAGTGATTGCTTTTTTCCTGGTTAAATTCCTTTCTCAGATTTTGCTTCTTTTGCCTAATCATGCAGTGTTGAGCTCCTTGAGTGACTGTTTTGGTTTTTGCATTTTCTACTTACCAGTGCTTGGATCAATCAAAAACAGACTGCAAGATTATCCAGATGAATCAAAAAAAGAAAGCAGAGAAAACTCATACTATGGCCACATTGAGAAATTCACAAGTATTCTAGAAACAGCTAAATGTAATTATTTTTTAATTATTTTATATGCATTATATTATATATCCTATATTTGCAAGAAAAAAATAATTTGGTGAAGTGTCTACCGTATTCTCTGGAACTTCTACTTTATCTGAATACTTAAATGGATTCTTTGAACTCCATAATAACTAAGAATGAAGCAGAACTTTGTGTGGGCGGGTGGAAATAGGTTTGTTACACAACTTTAGAGTGACTTTAGGCCATAATTTCAAAAATTACTATCAAACGAGGTGTAAAAATTTTAAATAAAAGAGGAAGTATGACTAATGTAGATTTTTCAAGGGTATTAAGCAAGTACTGACTTTTTTGTGAAGTGTCTATTACAGAATAATTCAACATATTTGTTCTTCATCAATTATCTTTGCAAGATAGGCTTCTTACCTAAAATATCAGTTCTTTCACAGAGTAATCTTCTCCCAGAGTAATCTTTGTAAGCCTGCAGATGCTCACTTTTTTTCCCACAGTGCACAACACATCTGTATTAGACTGGGCCTAAGGACATTCAAATTCCTGCATTAAATTATGAGAGGAGCAAATGGAGTTTGAGGTTATTCTGCTAGATCTGCATACGGCTGACCCCCTCACTGACATCAGATGATGAATATAAACTCTTAGCTCTATTAATGCCTTATCTTCTGTCTGTAAAGAACACGCAGGACAAGCGATTGTAAAGGATCTATAGGGTATACAAGTTTTCCTGCTTGAACCTCATGACCCAATAAGTACCTTGCTGCATATAGGATTTTGCAAGCATTAGGCAAGTAGTACAGATACGCGAGTATAAACCCAGATATGCTGCATGCATAGTCCTCCATAGGTAACTCTGGTTTGACTTTTATGTCTAAATCATCAATAGCTTTGCCAAAGTTTTTAGCCCTGCATCACTCCGGTAAAATAGTATTTTAGGTAAAACAGTGGTGACAGAAATGGAAATGTCAAATGTATTATGGCAACTGTTAGGAAACTTAATTGTCCTCAAAGGGATAAAATTGACTTGCTGTATGGTACTGTGTGATTTACTAAAAAAATCCTGTGATTTTGAACTGCAACTACCCAATTACTGTTTGTTGCCACTCTACATGCAGCCAGAATAATCCCTACCCATCTGCTAAATAAATATTTTAACCTACTATACTAGTGATATATTTCCCTTTCACTGTTCTGAAGTTCTATGAGATTTTGATGTACTATACAAATAAAACTCTACATGGTACTTTCAAGCTCTCTATAAAGCCTTTTTTACAGGAGAGAAAATCAGTTAATATTTCCCTAATGTAGAAGCAGTCAATTTCAACAGCTACTGACCACATGTTACAACAAACTTGCTGGAATGGCATTAAAAAAAAATAGAAAAACAATAAAACATATACCCATTGTTTTCCTTATTTACACTTAGGAAAAGGAAATGATCCTTATGAGGATATCTTTTTCTCCACTGAACACAGATGGGCCACAAGCAAATATATAATGGTATGCAAAACTAAGTGGCATGGAACTATCCCATAATAACTGTTGCTTTCCCATGTTCCAAATAATAACTGCAAGACAACCCTTCCCTGAGTAGTCTTTTCCTTAGCATCTGAAATAAATTAATAATAATAAATATTTTCTGTTGACTTTCATCAACCAAATCTCATAAAATTTTATATTTTCTTGGCTGGTTTTTGTAAAATTCTATAAAGCACTCTCAGGACCAGCAAATGCCTTATTATCAATTAAAGATACTACATTTATAATAAAATTATTTGGTAATCCTGAAAAATGTAATATACACTATTAATTTGAATTAGAATTATCTCATTTTTCCTCTGCTGAAAATATAAAGAACCTGAGCTTCAAAACCAGGTAATTTTTAAACGATTCCACTAAAAGCATACACATCCTGAGTTTCAAGTGAAGCAACAAACATCACAAAGAAAGCAGCTGAAAATTAGTGGATTTTTCAGGAAAAAAAAAATAAAGAAATGGAAAATAAATGGATGGGCAAGGAAAAGAATTACACACAATCTGAGATAACTAAAAGCAACACAAGTTCACTTGGAATCAGACTTTTCTTTGTACTTCATTGTTTCACCTGTGGAAACAAAGCACTCATTCACTTTCTAAATAGACAAATTTTTTATTACATTTCCATTAAACTAGGATAATGTAAGCCTGGGGCATGATTATCCCACAGACATATTGCTGGCCTACTGGTTCCCATTGCACAGTTCATTCATACTTGCAGTCTTACCCTCTGGCACACATGGAAATAAACCCGCAACTCTTACTGTACAGTTTGTGTTGAAACAGATGTACTTTCCTGGAAATTTGTCACTGTGTTCTCAATACAGGAAAAAGTAATGGATTTTAAAAATTCCTTACAAGTACATATTTAAGCCATTTAAACCATATCCCTCCCACCAGTGAAAAGCTTCTTCACTGAGCAGTATCAATATCAAATTACAAATATTTAAACGTTTATTTTCAATTTCTAAAAGAAAAGTTGATACACTTAAGAGAGAGATTCTATATAAATTAACACAGAACCAGTGGATACATCAGGTTTTCTCCATTCATCCAGAAAAAAGCCACAAACTGGAAGTGTTTTTGCCAGGCTGGTGACACAGACAGTCCTAAACTATAGCAAAAAGAATACTTGCATAGACCGGGAAAAAAAAATCAGCACTCAGTTTCTCTGCATGAAGTGCACTTGTGAGAAAAACCATATAAGTCCACAGAAGGGTAGGGGGGAGGGGGAAATATTTGCTGTATTGCTGAACCTGTTTTAGCATGTAAACAGAAAATCCTGCCAACATAAATTTCAGAAAGAAAACACTCAGTGATGCCATGAGAAATTATCTAATGTTTTCCTGTTAGGACACAAAATCACTATCAAAATCTTAACAGGGAATAAGAAGTTTTGGTCACGTTTTACATGAAAGAGAAGGCTGTGTGCACAACCTCACCCATGATGGAATTTGACACCTGAACCCTCCAAGTCCCACCCAGAGGTGTATATTTAGTAAACAAACACCTATGTGAATTTTTTTGTGAATGACTGACTGCACACCAAAAAAATTAGAAAGTAAAACATGGCAAAATTTATTTTCATAAATACACAGAAAAATAAAGAAATATATATATAAACCAACATCTAGATAAAAACCAAAACAAACCTGCATATAGGTAGTGCAGGGACACAGCAAATTTAAAGTCTTGAAACAGAATCTGCCCATGAGACAACACAGAATATTAAAAAAAGAGAATATCTTAACTCGAAAATCAGGACTTCTACATTACTTATACCTTGTATGCTTTATATTTTAAAATAAAATTTGCTGAATTGCACCTATATTTTAACTAAGTCATGACTTAAAAGAAATAGACCATGTCATCCTGCAAGTTCTACAACAGGTTTCAAAGATGATGGGCAAAATACACTAAAAAACATAAGGAAGTTTTTATACTGCTACAGGATAGAACAGTTGGTGGCTGGTCACAAATGGTGTTCCCCAGGGTTCAGTACTGGGAGCAGTTCTGCTTTATATATTGATCAACGATCTGGCTGAGGGGATCAAGTGCACCCTCAGTCAGTCTGCAGATGACACTGAGCTGGGTGGGAGTGTTGGTGTGCTGGAGGGCAGGAGGACTCTACAAAGGATCTGGACAGGCTGGATCAATGGGCCGAGGCCAATTGTATGAGGTTCAATAAGGCCAAGTGCCAGGTCCTGCACTCGGGTCACAACAGCCCCAGGCAGCTCCACAGGCTGGGGGCAGAGTTGCTGGAAAGCTGCCCAGAGGAAAAGGCCCTGGGGGTGCTGGTTGACAGTGGCTGAACATGATCCAGTGTGTGCCCAGGTGGACAAGAGGGCCAATGGCATCCTGGCCTGGATCAACAATAGTGTGGCCAGCAGGACCAGGGCAGTGACTGTGCCTCTGTACTTGGCACTGGTGAGGCACACCTTGAGTGCTTTGTCCAGTTCTGGGCCCTGAACTTCCAAGAAAGACACTGAGGTGCTGGAGCGTGGAAGGACAACAGGGCTGGTGGAACTTTGGGAGCACAAATCCTATGAGGAGCAGCTGAGGAAGCTGGGGGTGTGCTTAGCCTGGAAAAAAAGAGGCTGAGGGGAGACCTTATCACTCTCCAAAGCTACTTTGAAGGAGGTTGTAGCAAGGTGGGGGTCAGGGTCCTCTCCCAAGTGATGAGTAACAAGACAAGAGGAAATCACCTCAAGTTGTGCCAAGGGAGGTTTAGATTGGATATAAGAAAAAGTATCTTCACAGATGCCTTAGTCAGGCCTTGGAGCAGGCTGTCCAGGGAAGTGGTTGAGCCACCATCTCTATAAGTATTTAAAAGACCTGTAGATGTGGAATTTAGGGATATGGTTTAGTGGTGGACTTGACAGTGTTAGACTAATGATTTTACTCGATGATCTTCCAAGCCTTTTTCAACCTAAGCAACTCTACTATCCTAAAACCATACTACCCAGTCCTCAATAATTTTTACATCTACACATAAAGTTAGGAACAAAGCAAAAACAAACAAACAAACAAACAAACAAACAAAAACAAACAAACAAGCTTACAAAATTTTCCACGTGTAAAAGTAAAATCACTGCATAATAACCCAGTAGCACCAATTTACTCAGATTCACAGGTATTTCTCTTCCCACTTTGATATGGAAGGAAGTCCATTTCCAGGTTGAGTGATGAACTTTTGTTGAGTAGCTCCCTCCTTTAACTGGCCTGAACTCGTGGAAGATTCAGCTCTCTCAGTGGGGACTCAGCTTCACTCCTCTCCCCGGACACTGATGAAACTCTGTGACTTATGATGTGATTTCCACCCTCTGGACCTCTAAATGCCTAGCTGTGAGGATTGCTGATGTAACCTAACGTCTGACTTCATCAAAAAGAGACTGATTGTCCATACAGGGAAAAGAAGTGAGACTGAAATGGGCCAGGAAGGAATGCAAGCAAGAAGAGAAACCCCTCAAGTCTGCATCCAATATCTTGTAAAATTTTACTGTCGTTGAAGAACATTCAAGAACATTCATCAGCAGTGTCCTACATTGAAATGGGACACTGGAGGAGCTCTGCCAAGAAAGGAGCAAAGAGTGTGGCAATAACTAAACACCACTGCTTTCATTTGCTCTAATATGCCTTGTGACCCACAGTAGATGTTCTATATGAGAACATATAGTCTAGAGGAAGAACAAAAATGACCACATCAGAAAAGAGATGAAGAGAAAGAATAGATTCAAATAGGAAACTACTACATAACTACGCAAACCTTTTCTGCAAAAGATTTTATCAGCTTGAGCCTGTATGAAATAAACTCTCAAGATTTTCACTAAGAAGTCAGAAGCAACACTTCCAATTAGGTACCAAAGGAAAAAGGACCAAAGCAAAACACCAAAAAAAAACCAAAAAAACCACTTTTCAATGTCAGCTACCATGTTTCAGCTAAGGGCTAGTAACTTTCAGAGGAATAGCTAAATTGTGAAGTCTGTCTATGTTCCAACCTGGATACAAGTTAAAGTTTGAAAAACTATGTAGCTTCTCAGAGGATAAAGGTGCTAAAGAAAAACATTTACTAGCAGTTGAACAGGAAAAGTGTTTTCCAAAAAAGTTTGTCTCTAGATAATTCCCCTTAAAAGAAGACTGGGGAAATGAATAATTACATAAAGAATTAGCCAGGGAGACCCAGAAGGTTAACTGTGTGTAGGGCATGTATGATGACATACTGTAAAAGATGCAATGGAATTTAAGGCAATATTTCCAGTGAGTATAAAAAGCCTCAGGTAAGAACAAAAAAGTTTAAGATAGACTATGGAAAGCAATTTTTCAGCCTAGGAGGACAGAGGTAACTGAAATCACCACAACTTGACAAGATTAAAAATAAGGCACATCCTAACAAAATTACTACCTGCATCTCAAGAGCTTTCATAAAGCCAAAAGATAGCCTTTTGTGGAAATTAAATTCACACTAGTAATGTTTTAGATTAATTTCAACAAATGTCTACCATCATTCAGGAGGATGAGTAGTCCAAAACACCCAGCATTCATTTAATGAATTGAGTCACTGAATTATTTTGAACTGTAAAAATATTCTAGCGATTTTCCTAGCAGCAGAGAAGCCAAAGAATTAAAGACATCAAAGTCTTCACTGATGCAGTACTCAGGGACATTTTTTCTACAGGAATCTAAGAACTGATTAAGTAGACTGTACCATTCTCTTTTACTGGCCTTGGTTTTTTGTGTAGTCAAGCCGGCTTGAAACACAACACAAAAAGACCACAGTGTGATGCCAGGGCATTCAGGCCTGAGCACCATATAGAAATAGCACCCATCCTACAAGTAGTTATTAGCCTGTCATAAAGACATTTGAATGGATTTAACACCTCCATAAAACAAGTAAGCAAAAGTCTTCTTCAGCTTACAGAAGCAGCTGTAACCCTTTACCACTGAGTGGTTTTCAGCACAGCTCTTTACACTGCTGGGGAGAGGTTCAAACACCTTCAGAAAACTAACAGGAGTTTACCACTTTGCTTACCTGAAATGGGACAGGTATGATCAAGTCCTGAATTGCAGTTTAAGGGAATTCAACACACACAGAAGCTCTTAAAGCTCTGTGACAAGACACAGTGTTATCAAACTTGAACTCTGAACTGTCTGCCAGCAAGAATTAACTCCAATCCAAGATCTTGTTATTTTCCTTCCTCAGCTCATTCCTCATTGGAAGAATGAGTTGAGAAAACCTTCAAAGTGGATTTTCAATCTCCACAGAATAAAACAAACTATAGAAAAACCAGGAGTACGTATAATATTTATGCTTTAATAATAATTTTTGTCTTCTTCTATCTTTATTCAGAAATACAGTGCAAGATACTGCAGGAAGAGGAAACTAAGCTAAACTATAAGCTTCCCTTCATAATTAGAATTTCTAAGGAATTAGAATAATTGTAAGGAAAGAATCAGTAAGAATTCCAGCTTGTTTAGAGAACAATCAGCTAAGGCCATAACATATAAAAGTGAAACTACATACAAACATAGGGAACACTAAGATCTTTAATTCCTTCATACAGACGTAGAAAACAAAACAAAAGAAAAGGTAATTGTGGTGTAAATAGGGTGGAAAAAGGCCTATGACATTACCAAGGAAATAGAGAATGGAAAACAAAGCAAAGACTTACTTGGCTTTGGGGGAAAATGTCACAAGAGAAACACTTAGACTACACATTTTCATAATTTATTAAGGGGAAAATACCCTACAAATTAGAGAATAAAATTAAGACTTAGAGTTTAAAGTATTATCTTGACTTTATTTTTCTTTTTTCCACAGAACAAATTATTAAGTGATTCAGGAAGGTCCTTTCAATGCTTCTCAGTTTTTAGTATAATTTTACATCGTTTACAAGAAAAAGCAAGCAGTTCTTACTTCTACAATGGCATTTCAGTGACTTTTTTTTAATTTGGATTAAAATACTTTTATTAAGTGACCCCTGCTACATTGAGGGAATTAGTAGAATACAGTATTGTAGTGTTACATATAGGACACTCATAAGAACTCTAGAATAGTGGAATTCAAATGCAGTTTTATTATTAAAAATATTTATGAATTTCATACCTAGAACATATTTTTCAGGCACTAAGAAAAACAATAAACAGTTCTAGTGTTCTTGAATGTATTTATATTGTATTGTATGTGATTATTGAAAAAAATTCCCTACTATCTTTTTGGTTTATGTTATGTAAAACTCAGCTTTATCTTCTACTTCTAGCCATCAGAAAGATAAATAGTGGCATGTAAGGTGTAAGACAGACTGAAAACTTAAAAGAACTCTGGGCAAACTGGGTAATGGACAGTACATAATCAATTATTATACTTTTTTCATTAAGGTGGTAAGTACAATGTATTCTGAGAATATGAGGCAGAGTTGATCTACAGTTAAGACAAGAGAAAACAAAAGAAAGAAAAAAAAACCCACCAAAAAACCAAACAAACCAAAAATAACTTACAAATGTTTCCAAAAGCAGACCAGAAGCTGAGGTGCTTAAATAATATGTAATGTCATCAAAATAAGGTCACTGTGGTACTTTGGCTGTTCTTTCAAGTGACTAAACAAACAATGTTTTGCTTTGCTTTTTTTTTCTTCCTCCCAGTGGTATACTGTCATCCATTTGTATTTGTTGGACAAATAATTAAATTCAACATGAGTACTAAACAAATGGTACTGAAACAAACAATAAAGAATAATCAATTCTAAGACATAGGCTAAATTTATGCCTTAAGAGAGTTCACTAAATCTTCTCTCAATATCAGCAGCTCTTTCAAAAAGGAGTCTGAATTAGGACATCAGAATTCACATACAGCATATTTCTACAAGTTTTCAGTACAGACAGCTAAGAAAGATTAAGAATTGTGTAATCACAGAGTATGCTGAATGGAATGGACCGACAATGATCATCAAGTCCAACTCCTGGCCCTACACAGAACGTCCCAAGAATGACACCATGTGCATGAGAGCATTGTGCAAATGCTTCTTGAACTCTTATGAACTCTTAGTGCGGTGACCACTTCCCTGGGGAGCCCATTCTAGCGCTCAACTACTCTCTCGGTGCAAAATCTTTTCCTGATATCCTCCCCTGACTCATGCCATTTAATGCCATTTCCTTAGGTCCTGTCACTGGTTACAAGAATGAATAGATAAGTACCTGCCCCTCCTTTTCCCCTCGGGAAGAAGTTGAAGACCCCAATGAGGTGTGCCCTCAGTCTCCCCCAAGCTGAACAAACCAAATGACCTCAGCTGTTCCCCACAAGGCTTCCACTCAAGGCCCTTCATTGTGCTTGTTGCCCTCTTCTGAATGCTCTCTAATAGCTTAATGTCTTTCCTATATTGTGGTGTCTTAATCTGCACATGGGACTCGAGGTAAGGCCAACCCAGTGCAGAGCAGAGCAGGACAATCCTCTCCTTTGGCTGCATCAGGATGCTGTACCTGATGCCTCCCAGGACATGGTTGGCCCTCTTGGCTGCCAGGGCACAGTGACTCAACTTGCCATTGACCAGGACCCCCAGGTCCCTTTCTGCAGCACTGCCTTCCAGCCTCTCATTACCTAGTGTATACACAAAATCAGGGTTGCCCCGTCCCAGGTGGAAAATCCAGCACTTGTCCTTGTTAAACCTCATAAATTTGGTGAGTGCCCAGCCCTCTGATTTGTCTGGGTCCCTCTGAGGAGCGTCTCTGCCCTCAAGGGAGCCAACAGCTCCTCCCAATCTGGTGTCATTAGCAAACTTATTCCTTTGAGACCTATTGCTAAGTCGTTAATGAAGATGTTGAAGGGCACAGAGCTGAGTATGAAGCCTGCAGAGCCCCACTCTGTGACCGGTCACCAAAACTGTGATGTCACCTATTCACTACAACCCTTTGCACCTGATCTGAGAGCCAGCTGCTCACCCACTGCATGATGTGTTTATCCAGCTATGGCCTGGACATTTTGTCCAGGAGGATACTGTGAGAGACAGCACCAAAAGCTTTACTGAAATCCAAAAAAATTACATCAATTGGCTTTCCTAGGTCAGCTAGGTGAGTTACCCTGTCAAAGAAGGAAATCAGGTTTGACAAGTTGGACTTTCCCCACACAAAGTTGTGCTGGCTGTAACTGATGAGTGCATTGTCCTTCAGGTGTTTTTCAATACCTCCTAGAATAATCTTTTCCATTATTTTACAAAGCATTGAAGTGAGACTGAAAGGTCTGTAGTTTCCAGAGTCCTCCTTGCCCTTCTTGAAAATCGGGACAGCATTGGCCAGCTTCCAGTCAGCTGGGACCTCTCCAGATTGCCAAGACCATGCAAAAACCATTGAGAGAGGTTTTGCAATTACATCAGCCAGTTCTTTGAGGATTCTTGGAAGAATCCAATCAGGCTCAATAAATTTGTAGAGATCCAGCTGGATCAGCAGATCCCACACAATTCCAGGGTCAACTGGGAGTTGATGATTCTCGCAGTCATGGTTCTCTAGCTCAGGGCACTGAGACTCCCTTGCTCCATCATCCATGTTGAAGATAGAGGAAAAGAATGTGCTAAACCCCTGTGCCTTGTCCCTGTCCCTGTTTGTGAGGTGACCATCCTCATCCGATAATGGGCTGTTATTTTTACAATGCCTATTGCCATTAATATATTTGAGAAAACCCTCTTTTTTATTGCCCCCCTAATTTCTGGCAGCTTCAACTCCAATTGAGTTTCAGCTGCATGAATTTTCTCCCTACAATGGCAAGCAGCATTTCTGTATTCCTCCCATGCCACCTTCCCCTGCTTCCACTGGGCTTACATCTTCCTTTTTTGCTATATTTCCAAGAGAAGACTGATATTCAGCCAAGCCAGACTTCTGCCTTGCCTGCTTGACTTGTGACTTTTGGGAACTGCTTGCTCCTGTGCCCTTAGGAGGTGATGTTTAAAAAGTGACCAGCACTGATGGACCTAAGCACCTACAAAAGGGACTTTACTTAGCTATCTAGAAATTATCTGGAACAACTGAAATAAAAATCAGCATATTTCCAGTAATACATGCTCCTTGGGGCCAATAGCATTGATCAGTGAAAGAAAAGTAATTATTGAAGTCAGTTTAAACGCCTGTTTTGTTCTCTTGTAAAGAGGAAATACAACCAAGTTACTTGAATCTTAAGTCAAAGAACTAAGCAGCATCATAACTTCATTTTGCATTCATGCATGCTATCTAGATTAGTATAGTAATAAGAGCACTGAGACAAAGAAATGACTAACATTCATATTAAATGACTAGCATTCATATTAAAAGACATACCTGAGTATCAATGGGTGATTAAGAACTGCAAATGCTTAAGGAGGATTATGCTTAGTACCTAAACACAAAGAAGTGAAGAGGTAGGTCCTAACCAACTTTCTCCTGCAAAAATCCTATAGTTGCAAGGACCTTCTAGCAACAAAAGAGAAATTTGCTATAAAACAACCTATTCAAATAATGTTTACTGTTAAGATGCTGATTGGCATTTATCTTGTGTAACTGTAATGATCTGAAAATTCATTGTTTGAATTTATGCAATTCAACTAGGCTACCTTGAGAGAAAAAGGAATCTTGAGAAAGTTCTGAATGGACTGAAAGTCCTTGGAAATACCTCTTTGTCTCCAGTAACAATAGAGGAAGCCTCAATGACTTGATCAGGATGCAGCATGATGTCAGGACTATGGTACTTACTGTCAGAATCACCTCTCCATACATTGTCCCACCCTTGTGTCAGCTTTAACAAACTAACTCTGAAATAAAATGAGCCAACCTGGGGGAACAAAAATGCGGTCCATTTCATTCAACTCATCCTGTGGCTACATGACTGACAATCCAACATGGGAGGAGAGTGATGAGGAAGAACACATGGTCACACCTACGCAGAAGAGGCAGGGAAAATGGCCACCTCACTACTAGGATCAAGTAGGAAATAGCACCTCACTACCAGGATGAACTTAGTCTTAATACTAGGCTTGTGAGACTTAGTTCTTAGACTCTGAGAGCTAACATTCAGTGGCCTAAAGTAAAATAAAAGCCACTCCTAAAAAACTGTAATCACATGAAGAAAAGTCAGATTATTAACACAGAAAAAAGGTTAAAATCATACAATCATACAGTAAGTAACTAGCACCTTACAGGTCAGCTAGTAGAACAAAAAGAAGGGGGAAGAGAAAGTGGTAAATTTTCATACAAACAGCAACGCATCAGCTGGGAAGAGTTTCAGGTATCTTTTTAAGTACAAAAAGGCCATCTCAGAGGCATTTGAGAGCTACAGGCAACAATACATGTTAAAAGACCACTAGGAAGAAACAGGAGTTGACGGTTCAGCCTCTGCAGTAGTAGCAACATGGTTCTATGACCCAAAATAAGAACTTAAAATAAGCACAGTCAACTCATCATTAAGGAATCAATATGCAGATGTATATTTTTTTTGTGCAGTGTTTTATAGTAAGAGTAAACAGCAAAGAATTGTGCATTCCTGTATTTTTTTTAATCAAAATGTATCTCTGCTTCCATGATATTCACTAGTAAAGCCTTTTGAAATTTCCAACATCCATAAGGAATACAGTCTAAATTTCATAAAACAGGTTTTGATGCATACATGACCACTACAATATTTGGCAAAGAAGAAATCATTGAAACAAGAATAAAATAATAATACAAAATAAAGGGATACAGATGTCTATTTTTAGTCATACATACACATGTAGTGAAAAGCTTCAGAACATATGCTTTAAATGACTGTTTCCTAATTCTTACAGAACAACATACAATGTACATGAAATAAAACAAAAAACTGGGTTGAATAGAGTAAGTAACAGCTTTTAAGAGAGAAAACATGCATAAAACTGTTTGGCTGGCAGATCAATTATTCATTTTCCAACAATACAATTGAAATTTATTATACAGGAAGAATACCACATTGTAATACATGTCTATCAGGTTTCAAATATACAACTAAAATCTGAGATTTTCTTTGTGTATTTGTGCAACTATTTTTCTACACATGTAGGTAGCATTCTTTGCATGAGGAGGCATTAACTGCCTAAGAGTTACATACTTTGTACAGATTATGTAGTTTATATTTTTTAATACAATTTGTTATCACATACCCACGTGTCTGCATGAACAGGCCTGATGTTGCTGAGAAGCACCTCTTCATAATTTCCATAATCACTGAATTTAACAACTGCAGTTGTCCCAGAAGAATGAAGAGCTTCAATTTCTGCCCGGTAGAACTTAAAAGAGAAATTTTCAAAGGTCACAAAATACAACCAGAAATAACACAAATACTTAACAATTTCCTTTTTGCGTATGTCTGTGTGTGTGCATGCATATATACTTAGTCTTAGTCAGTATTATATTTTGTTTTAAATTTGATATGAATTTCAGATATGAAACCAGGTATCTTAAAATTCCACATAGCAGACTCCAAGGACATGGCAGAATGTATTTAGAGTACTCACTGAGAAAATACACAGCTTATTTAAGTAGATTGAGCATTTAAAAGACCTGTTTTCATCTCTCTCAAAGCAGAACAAATTCATCACTAACACAAATGCTGCTGCATACAGAGAAATGCTATTGTAAAATGTTTACATAAAATATACATCTGTAAATGGTTATCAGCCATTTACTGATATGGCTTGTATGTATGGATTTGTATACCTATCTTATCACATAATAAAACATGATAAAAATACGACTAAAATATGATAAAACTGCCACTTCATAAAGTCCTTTTTCTAAACACAAAATTGGGTTTTTTACATTTATGCAAATATAGCTTTCTTGAAGGTATTCAATCACTTTTATCTGACTGAACACAAAGAAATCACTGCCTTCTAACATGGTTAACCTCAGTACTATATTTTATCATCATATTTCCAAATTGTCCTAGAAGTGAGTAGCAGCATTTACTTTAACTACCAAGAAACCAATTACTGCCCAAAACACACCTTCTAATCTGCTGAATATGTAACAGTCTGGGATTATCTCATATGTATTTATCTTGCAAGACGTGTACTTTCCAAATTTTCAAGATCCCATTTCACAGTAATGCAAGCACACTTCTCGAAATAGGAAACAATTCAGTAATACACCATTATACTTCACACTAATCCATCCTCTCAAACTACATATTCCTATTTAAGAGAGTCAACTGACTATATGTTGCCACTATCAAAAATCCTGTATGGCTTATCATTGGTTTTAGTTATACCAGCAAAAAAGAGAAAAATAAAGTTATGCTGCTGAGCTAATGCAGACAAAAAAAAAAGGAAAATGGTTATAATAAATAACATAAAGTAAACATAACAAAAAATTCTTTAAAA
>VZTT01059399.1:13132-29100 GCA_013400855.1 Buphagus erythrorhynchus | reverse complement strand
TTTTTTTTTTTTTTTTTTTTTTTTTTTTTGTGATTAAAAGACAGAGTGAGAGTACAGAAAGTCATGCATTGTCAGTGAGTCAAAGTGCATTACAAAGGACAGAGAACACAAAAGAAAAATGGAGCTAAAAAAGATGTTGGTTGCTTTTTTATTTTCTCCTCTAAAAAGCTTAAGAAGAAGCAGAAAAGTTTCTGTATCTAAAAGGAATATAAATGAAGACATTTGCAGTTTCTGGGTCAGCACAAAGGCCGCTCAGCTGATAGTTGTACAGCCTAGCTTGCAGGAGATCAAGTTCGGGATTGACCTCAAGAATTTCTCCCTTGACCTTCCAGGCAGAGGTATTTCAACCTGGAAAGAGGGTTTTGCACTGTGCAATCCCAAACAACTTGTATGGGAATAGCACAGATTTTGAGATGAAGTGTAAGCCTTTTAATGAGATTGTTTGCTTTGCCATTTGAAGACAACATGTGCATAGCTACTGGACTGATAGTGTTGACTTTAAAAACTGGGTAGATTAACAATTATTTGGATTCTTGAGTAACTGCAACAAAAACTAAGTAGGAAAGGGCTTTCAGCCTCATTCCTCTAAATTGCTTGGACTTTTAATGACTGATTTTAGTCAAATTGGTTGATTGGGATAGCACAGATTGCTCTGCCAACAGCCTCTTTCAAGTATGCAAACCTCCCCAGTAAACCTCAGTGGAGTTGTATAGCAGAGGAAAGTTGTGATTTATCCTATACTGAGGATCCTGCACTGCAAGGCAGTTGTGACCTTCTGTTCTGCTATTTCCAGCTTCAGTTGGTCAGCGGATTAAAATACTAAATTTGGGCCATGTGAAGGTCAGGAAAACAAGCTACTGTCCTTGAGTTTAAACTGGGTGCTAAGATACTAAAATACATAAATACCTAGTGAAATAAAAAGGGGTATGTTCTGAGAAAAAATAGAGCTCTACTAATATATACACTTCTGGGAAATTTCATCTTTGTAACTATTTTTCCAGTTCTTCAGAGTCTGACATTGCAGCAGTGGTGGAGTGAAATAATTATAACACCTGCTGGGGCTGGAAAGCTAGTTTTAATAGACTATTTCTTTTAGCTTGCTAGGTTTAAGATGGACTACATCTTTCCCCAGATCAGAATGAAATACTAACCTCTGCTTTATGAAGAGGTCTGTGAAAATAAAACAAAATACGAACAATCCCTACCACTTCAGTAAATTCTTATATAAAGCACCAAGTGACCCAAAAAAGTCAGCAAGGAAATTATTTTTTATATTGACTGCAAAGGCCAAACAGAGTCTAGAGTGTGTGGTTAATACCACCCACTGTGCTGAGCATCAACTGTTTTGTCTTATGATACAGTTTGTCCTCAATATCAGACTTTAGATTTTTTTCACACTTGTTTCTTGCCTGGCTTCTAACTGAAGGGTATCACTTCATTTAGCATTTGAAAATAGTCTGTCCTAAGTTGCTAGACCTTCTCATCTAGACTCAGTGCTAGAAAAGAATATTTTGACAACTCCTGAGTTTTGTTCTACTACATTAACAGGAAATAAACATTTCAGGCTTTCTTTTGCCGTTTTGGGTACTATATTTAAAAAATAAATTTCTTCAGCATATATATTCTTGAACTAGATTATGTAGGATATGTCCATTTGCTTGGCTGGTAGGCTGGGACTTTTTTCCCCTCCAAATGTCAGGGTGTTGTTGGCTGGCAGAGACTGTGTTTGCTTGTTACACTTACAAACCACTCAATGCCAGGTACCAGGCAATGGCAAGGAGCACTCCACTAGGTGTTCATCCTGAGCCCCTCTACCACTGGGCATTTATATAAAAAATAGAGATATCCATCTAAAATGGTTGTTTTGAGGGTTTTCTTGGGTGTTTTTTTTGGTTTTTGTTTTTTGGGGTTATATTTTCTTTTGGTTTTGGGGTTCAGTTTTTTTTTTGTTTGTTTGTTTGTTTTTTTATTTGAGAGGAGGTGTGTTTGTTTGTTTGTTCCCACAAAGCACTTGTTTACTACCATTACTACCATTAGAGTTGCTGATAGTGAAGTTTTTCTTGTAGGCTTAGAGGTTTTAGTAGCACAGGGTTAACCCTGCAAGGATAACTGGGCATGGTTAGCCAAGATTTAATGTCCTCTCATATGGGAACATAAGGAGCAGAAAGTACAAGCAAAGCAATGCTGAATGTTGGTACTGCTAGGAAAACATGTGTTATGTACATGTGCCTCACAGACACACAACAGGAGACACATGGAGTAGATCATCTTGAAGAATCAGAGCTTTTGTAGGATAAGTAATTGCTTCATCTTAAGCTGCGGCCACATGTGCAGCCCACAATGTTGGCTGGGAGTTCACTCTTTTACCAGAGTCTGGTGAGAAGAGTAAGATCTTTCCAGTACAAATGTTGCCACATTTAGCCACATATTTCTTGCTTGAAACAAGATTGTTCAAATCTGTTTTGCATGTGGCTACAGCCTGAGATCATTTAGAAATAGAAACTAATGCAGAATGTCACAACTCAGCCTGTCATTCTGCAGTGAGATTGCTTTACACTGGCGCTCGGGTCCTGCTGTCATTTTCAGCAGCTATTTGAGTAAAGTTGTTGGTCTTCAATTCCCTGCACTCAGGTGCTGCTATTAGGAGCAGTGGGTGCGGTAGCTCAGAGATACTGCCCATGAAAATGCTGCAGTCCTGGATTTCAGCCCCTTTCTCTGGGGAAAGAAAAGGGAAGAACATTGTTGTCATAAATGTACTTACTCTATGGTTTATTCCTATTACTCCCTATGAGGCATGGAGTCTTTCTATTTTGCACTTAGCAGTGTGGTTGTTACCTATGGATGATCAGCAATGACAGGGAAATTGCTTGTACCTTCTTATTGAGTCATCTGTGCCTTGAGTGTGCTCTGTTGCTCTGCCTTAGTATGTAGGAGTTCCAGGATGTGAGCTGCATTTAGCTACCTCTTTTCCCCAAAGTACAAAATCTGGACAAATTTAATCTAAACATAGCCTCGTGGTTAAAAAAAAAAAAGTGCAGGTTTTACAAAGAATAAATGTTACATAGCAGTGGGGGCAGGATTATGTATATTGCTCTGAAATTCTACAAGAAAGTGTTCAATTTTCTCCTCTTTTGAAATTTGAAACAAATGACAGTCTGTCAGGGGACGCAGGTGGCAGATGTTGGCTCTGCTCAAAGCTGAAAGAAATCTTTCAGTTTAATGTATGGGTATGCAACCTTATAGAGGGAGAATTTATCTTCACAGTACATTATAAGTACCACTCAACTGAGATTAGGCAATTGTCTTGAAACCATTATAATGTCTTACAAAAAAACCCCCGTCCCTTGCACTTTTGATGAGTGTAATGATTTGCCTATCTGTAGGATCACCCAAACATGTAAAGAGGAAGCAGAAATTTTTCTCCAGGTCTCCTGGGCACTGCAGATACACAAAGTGGGTCTCCTTTCAAAGATCCATAAGGCTGAGAGGATGTGGAGAAGGGGTCAAAAGTACAATCCAAATTATTTCACTACTGACTATGCAATGGACAGTTTATCCTGACAAGTGTATGTGTTTACTGAAAACCTGCTGCTTTATTGATATTTCCTTTTCCATAATGAGATCAATGCCTCTTTTCCTCATGATGCAGAATTAGGTGATATTTACTTGCCATTCAACTAAAACAGTTTTTTTTACATAAATTGCATTTAATGTTAATTAAATTATGAAATTTGAACTCATTATATAGAAAATTTGTGATCTCTGCTACATATTCTGTTTGCACAGAATTAAGGAGCTGGTATTAAATACTTATCACCTTTGATGTGTTTATTATCAGTTATATCCTTAATTATTAATTTCTGTCAATATGGGCTTTATGAATAAGTATAAGGTAGAGTTCAGAGGTTATATTTCTGGGTTGTTTATTTAAATATATGCACTACTTGCATATATTCAGTAGTGTTTAGGAAAATTAGTGTCTGATTGTTTATTTCTTCCAAAACAATTTATTTAAAAAGATTAAGGGAAGAAGTTGTGATTCGTTTAATAATAAAAAGTGGAAGTTTTTTTAAAATCCCTCAGTTGAAAATAAACAATTTCAAAGCATTTGCTATGAAAATGGTGAATATATATGAGACATCATATGTACGGCTCAAGAGATATTTTCACATTTATGAATCTGAGGAAAAAATAAAGAATAGACTCAGATCAAAAGGAAGAGGCAGGAGCCCAGGTTTTGACTTCCATATTTTAAAAAGATATGCACTGGCAATATTTGTGCATGCTGTCTGATCATTTATGCTAGTAAAGAAGAGACTGGCAAGATCAAAAGCTGAAAAGTCCACCTAAGCTCTGTTAAGACCACATGTCTGAGAGCCAGGCTTCATGGAGGAGTGAAAGATGAGCAATTTCAACTTTCTTTATCTGAGGAAACTCCTCAGGAAAATCAGATGATCCTTCAGTCTGCAATCGTCCCTTTTAATATGAAAATTAAATCCTTACTGAAATTTGACCATAATGAAATTAAGAGACGGCTCCTGTTCACTGCCTTTTGCTGGTTTAATCAAAGAAAACAGAGAGATCATTTAATTAATTTTACTGTGAGGCAAAATGTGTTGGTTTGAATGTGACCCCATGGCAAAGGCTCAGCAGAGAGAGAGGTGAGCTGCTGCACAGCTACAAACTAGTGCCACCTGTCCATCACACATGCTTTGCCAGGGATGGGTGTTCATACCAAGACATTCTCTGCTGTGATCCAGTAAAGCAACTTCTCCTGGGAGTATTCATCCTTGTGCTGTGAGTCTGACCCATTATTTTTAATACTGAGGAAGCATCTGTGGTTATATATTGAAAAAATCCCCCACTGAAGTATCTGTAAAACATCTTGGTTCACAGCTTCTTTTTAGCTGTGGCAAAATGTTAGTTTAGAAACCATTGCATGGTACTGTCAACTCAGACAATCCATGCACAGGAAGAGTACTGACATTATTAAATGATTTGCTAAATCTCTTGACGTTGTGAGGCAAGGCAATACTATTGTTTCAATCTGTGCTTAATGATAGTTGAATTATTAATCTTGAACTTACCATACTGAACATTTAATATCATCATGTTTCTCCAGAATTAAAGCAAGTGAAAAAGAGAGAAACTATTAAATGGTTGGTCACTTTCAATAAGTAGTATTATCAATTATATTCAACAATTATTATTATCTGTCAAGATCAGTTTTATGAATATGGAGCCTTCATGGTGTTAATATGCATATTAAAATATATGAAAAGTTGCAATGCATGAGCAGTAGCTGACTTTCAATATTTACAATTCAAATATTTCCATAACTATGTACTTCATACAGTTAACTGTCAGAAGGAATGTTTTGAAAGCAGTAGGCCTTAGAAAGAATCTGCAGTTAGCAGTGTTTTTAAATGGCCAGATGGACTCCTCTAGTATGCTCAAATTAAAACATTTAATTCTTGTGGAACCATGGTTTCTTTTGCCACTTTACATTAGCAGGGCCCGACTAATATGGTGACAATCTATTTAAATGACTGGTTGCAATGTGGAAACCCAGTTATTCCCCAAATTGTTTTTGTTCACTGTAGAACAAATTCTGTAGAATTTTAGTGACCTTGACCATATCAAGCCAAAATACTCCTTATGTGGGAAAGCACAGTATAATTACATTAATGAAATGGATGAATGAACAAGGATTATATACAATGACCCTATTAATTTTGTATCCCCCTAACCTGAACCATATTGTACTTCTCTAACAATGTATCCCAACACATTTTTTTGAAATAGTGTTTTTAAACATTGTCAATAAATACATTACAGAAGAACTTTCTCAATTGTTGTTTGACTGCATCCGGTTCAAATGCTCTTTTGCAGGAACCTGTTAAGCAAGAATATAACCAATTCACATTACCATCTATCTCTTAGAACACAGAGTTCTAAAGTAATTACTTGTGGCCTTCTCTCTAGTCCTATGAATAATTGTTTACTCAATAATTTTTCATCTTTTGAGAAATGTTTCCTCTCTGTGTTGTACCTCCTCCCCTCCCAGCGGCACAGGGCACAGGAAATGGGTCACGGTCAGTTCATCCCACGTTGTTTTTCCTCCCCCTGCTACAGCGTGGGGTCCCTCCCATGGGAGAATGTTCTCCATGAGCTTCTCCTGAGTGAGTCCTCCCCACAGCATCAGATCTCCACAAACTGCTGCCACATGGGCTGCTCTTCCATGAGGTGTGGTACTTCAGGCATGGCCTGGCCTAATGTGGGTCTCCAACAAATCCCACCTGGAAAGCTGCTCCAATGTGGGCTCCTCTCTCCATGGGTCCTCAGGTCCCTGCCAGGGAGGGCCCTGCTCCAGCACAGGTTTGCCACGGGTTCACAGCCTCCTCTCAGGCATCCACCTGCTCCAGTGAGGGGTCTTGCAGGGGCTGCAGGGGGATCTCTGCATCCCCGTGCCCTCTGTGTCTGCAGGGGCACAGCTGCCTCACCATGGCTGCACTGAGGGCTGCAGGGGCACAGCTGCTTCACCATGGCAGTCTCAGTCTGCACCAGGGGCTGCAGGGGCACAGCTGCTTCACCATGGCTGCACCAGGGGCTGCAAGGGCACAGCTGCTTCACCATGGCTGCACTGAGGGCTGCAGGGGCACAGCTGCTTCACCATGGCTGCACCAGGGGCTGCAGGGGCTGCAGGGGCACAGCTGCCTCACCATGGCTGCACCAGGGGCTGCAGGGGCACAGCTGCCTCACCATGGCAGTCTCAGTCTGCACCAGGGGCTGCAGGGGCACAGCTGCCTCACCATGGCTGCACTGAGGGCTGCAGGGGCTGCAGGGGCACAGCTGCCTCACCATGGCTGCACCAGGGGCTGCAGGGGCACAGCTGCCTCACCATGGCAGTCTCAGTCTGCACCAGGGGCTGCAGGGGCACAGCTGCCTCACCATGGCTGCACTGAGGGCTGCAGGGGCTGCAGGGGCACAGCTGCCTCACCATGGCTGCACCAGGGGCTGCAGGGGCACAGCTGCCTCACCATGGCAGTCTCAGTCTGCACCAGGGGCTGCAGGGGCACAGCTGCCTCACCATGGCTGCACTGAGGGCTGCAGGGGCTGCAGGGGCACAGCTGCCTCACCATGGCTGCACCAGGGGCTGCAGGGGCACAGCTGCCTCACCATGGCAGTCTCAGTCTGCACCAGGGGCTGCAGGGGCACAGCTGCCTCACCATGGCTGCACTGAGGGCTGCAGGGGCTGCAGGGGCACAGCTGCCTCGCCATGGCAGTCTCAGTCTGCACCAGGGGCTGCAGGGGGATCTCAGCCGCAGTGCCTGCAGCACCTCCTTCCCCTCCTTCTGCACGGACCTTGCTGTCTGCAGAGCTGTTCCTCTCACATGCTCTCACCCCGCTCTTCTCTGGTAACAATTATATCTGTGCAGTAGCTTTTTTATATTTCCCTCTCAAATATGTTATCACAGCGGTGTTGCCACCATTTCAGGTTGGCTTGGCCTTGGTCTTGGTGGGCCTGTCCTGGAGCTGCCTGGCGTTGGCTCTGCCAGGTATCGGGGAAGCTTCTGGCAGCTTCTCACAGACGCCACCCCTGTACTCCCCCTGCTACCAAAACCTGTCCATGCAAACCCAATACATACCTCTATAACAGGAAGGCATGTAACCTATTTTTTTCTGGAGTGATTGTGAATCTGTGAACAACTCTGGATCTGGTTTTCTTTCTTGTCTTCTCTTGTACATTAAGGCAATGAGTTCTTTTACCATATGATTAAATTGTCAGATACCTCTAGTGTATAGAGGTAGCTATAGCTTTCCACTTTTTCACTCATTTTTTACGCTGATGTTTTCAACTATTAGCTTGCCTTATCCAGGCTGTTTCTTGGTTACCAGAGAAATTAAGGAGAGGCACAGCATTCTGTTTTTCTTCTTTTTACCCGACTAGCAACATCCTTCTGCAATCCCTCCCATATATTGAGGGAAAACCAAATCTCGTTAAATGTGTACTTTGTGGGCCACCTTTCACTTTATGAACAGATCACCTGCTGGCTTTACAACAGGAGCTCATACTTCAGCAGTAACAGTCTCACTGAGAGATGCATTAAGTTCTTACATGCTGCCACACTCAGACTAGTCTAGTCTTGGTAACTGCACTTTATGATTACCTCATCTATCTCATGACATTTCATGTCAGATCTGAAAGTACAGTTTCTTGTTCACTGGCATTAACCTCAGAACTGAAGATGACAGGCTGTGTAACCTCTTATGTACTTTGGAGCTCTCACTACACCAGTTTTCTGTATATGCACAGTAGCAGTTCATTTTCCTCAGTAGCACAAGACACAGCTTTAATATTCCTGATTGATTACAGCTAGTGAGATAAGGCACAAAAGACTTTTAAAGTGACATTGTCAAGAGTATTTTAGTACTTTAAAAATATGTTCATAGAAGGACATGTATATAAAAGAATGAAAAAGACAAAGTCAGAAGCAATCGATTATAAAGACTGAAAAATTTCAAGTGTATGCTGTATTTCAAATACAAGTATTTGAGAACTTAATTGATATTCAACAATAATAGACTGTGATGTATGGAATATACAAAAAACTGCATATTACACAGGTAGATCAATGCACGGGTTCAATGGTTATGATCAAGGAAGATAGTGGTTAATATTTACTGTAAAGCTGGCTAAAAGTACTTCACTTCAATTGGAAAATAAAAGTATAGTATATTAAAAGGATTGTGCCTTTCTATAATCCTATTTAATTATTGCCTGAATAATCTGCTAATTTGCATATATTTTAGCATGAAAAATACTTTGAAATTTATTTCATTCATGTTCTCTTTTTAGAATTAGGTAGCACAAATCCAAAAGCATTTGGATATTATATTTGAGGAATTTTTGCTGGTCATTAGGAAGAGGGCTTTTTTCTAAGTAGAGTTATGACTTTTGTTAGCTATCTGTTATAGATTTAGAACAATTTTGTGAACATTTAATGTTAGGCAGTGTTTATGAATTGTTTGTGGCCAGTAGATTCTTGATTATTGTGCAGTCTGATTCTGCATTTGAATTGTTTGATACGTCAACCAAGAATGCAGGGTGTTGTTTTTCTTCTCTAAGAGTATAGGAAGAAAACCTCAGAAAATTGGCTGGTTATGCTTGCATGTCTGCTTACAAATACTTGTAAAGGTACTGTATAGATATATATGTACATTTATCCAGCTACCTGGAAATATTAATTAAAGTGTATAGGAAGTAACTGAAACATAAAATAATGCTGAGTTTTCAGGCATGTATTTCAACAGTTTTATTTCTACTATGTTCAGAAATTGCAGGCAGTGAGTAGGAAGACTCCAGTGGACAGTTGGACAAGGGCCTACTTGTCCAACTACATTATGTCAACCTTCATGGAACCCTATTTCAGAGGCAGAAATTCAATAGTATTTTAATATCTGAATACTGCTATTGATTTGTATAGTTTGGTTTTTTCAACACTCATTACTCTCCTTTAACTTAGGTAGCGCCCAAAGAGGGAATCCAACTATTTTAATCTCCACTTGGAATTTTAAAACTTCTCAATTTACTGTCAATATATTTTTCCCCCGGTGCAAAAATCATGTGTTGATGATCTTCTTGCAAATTTCTAAATGGTTTAAACAGACTCAAGTAACATCCAGTTATATATCTAAACAAAATAAACCCAGTTATTTGGAGTAGCCGGTAAAGTTTTGTTCATTAGTCACTTTAGAAGGGGATGATCTCAATTTATTACACTACTCATTATAATAATATGATTATTTATGTCCTGAATCTGTGTAAGTGTAAAAAGAGCATTGAATTGCCATTTGGACAGAATTCCCCCATCTAAACTATATGCATCCATCTTGATAGGGCTTTTCTTTTCAAATTGGCTTTCAAAAGAACTTTCATCAATCTACACAATCAGGATAGGTTTAATCTCAGGACTGGAGAGTTCTTGACTTTAAAAAATATATAAATAAAAGTTTTTTTAAATATGTGCTTCTTCCTTTTCTATTGCAACACCAGTTACTGTAGATACTGGATTGTTTTTTTCCTGTTTGGTTGTATGGAAACAAGAACATATGAAGGTCACAGGTTATTTTGTTTTTCCCTTTTAAACTTCAGTTATCATTTTTATGTAGTTAATCATACTTGAGGCCTATCACAAGCTTTCTGGGATTGTCTGTGAATTGTCCCTGGTACAGAATACAGGTAGTTTTTGATGGGTCAGTTCTGCTCAAGCAGGAAGCCTGGAAAACCCTCAGAATGACAAAAGATAAACAGCTCAGTTATAAAGCAACATAAGCATCAAATATTGGCATTTTTGAGTTACATGCAATTAATGGTGCCATAAAATTCCTGCACTGAATATTAAAGGGAAATTTTAAGTCTTGTAAAGGTGGCTGATGTAGCATGGCAAAATGATATCAAACTGACAGCCTCTGTAAAAGTCCAGCTATACTCCACTAAAATTTGGTAATTCTTCTCGTATAATAATAGGTCTTGGATCTGTATTTCAGTGCAGTAAAACATAAAGAATATGCTTTCATAACTGGCCCTTTCAATCAGTCTTGCTGTGGATGATATTGCATTCTCATCAGCTGTTCTTCTGGTTGTTGCTATTATGCTGCTCTTAGTTTTGCTGATTTAATGGGAGAGTTTACAACATAAAGATGTGGCATTGCATTCTTGCAATGAGAAAAAATGACCCCAGACAAGGCAGTGCGGCTCTAGAATGATGTCAAGTGGACCTTAATCAGCCTCCTCCACGCTATTATAGAGAGGGAAGAAAAAGAGTTTGAGGGTTCTTCTGCCTGGTATATGAAGATGTAACAATGCTCAGAAGTAACTGATAAATCAGGCAAACATTTAGCATCACATTGGTGAAAGTACCCAGATGTGATGGGCTGTCTGACACTGACATCAAAATTGGATCTTTCCCTTCAAATGCTTTGGTTTGAGCAGCAAGTCACCCATCTTGTGTTATGCCTTTGAAATCTTTTTGATTTGACCCAAGTTCCCTGTAAGCTGTGGTTTGCTGCTTCATTTTGCTATTTTTTTTTAACTTTGAGTCATTTCCATTTGGGGCAGCCATATTTGTATTGTCACAGAGGGCAGGCAGTGACTATTTCCCAACCTTTATTTTATAAGACGCGTCTGTTAATTTTCCCTTCATTATTTAATACTTTGAATAATTTAAGTATTTAAAAATTAGAATACATTATTTATAATGTATTGAATTCTGTGATGTTTCATCATTTTCATCCAGCAACTTCTCTTACTGCTGAGGCACAGTTAGTTTAATTTTAAGGCCAATTCTAGCTACATGAGAATTGATGAGTAAAATTATTCTCCTATCCTATCTCTAGTGTAATGAAGTTCTAGCCTTATCTTTTCCATGGTAGCCACTGTGTAAGTCTCTCTGTCAACACAGCTATCAACTGTGCTCTGTAAAGCTCATGGTGATCTTAACATGAAATAAGATTGCATAAGGACAAGATACTGCTATTGAATACTGCTTGAAGTCTCAGCATTTTTGTATTGTTTTGTTGAAATACGTTAAAGTTGCATATTAAAACAGAAGAACAATCTGACCAAAGTATCTTGAGAGAAGTGTTTCTGTTAATTCACTAATAGTTCTTCATGGTAGATATTTGTTAAGGAATTCCAGTGTAAAAGAAGAATGTAACAACAACAGGCTTCTAGATTCCACTTTGTTTTTTTTATACATTAAAATTCAATTGAAATTTGATAGCTACAGACTTAAAGAATTTTCATATGGACTCGAAGTTACAAACCTTTGTTTTTCTTGGTCTCAAACTACTGTCAATGTATTTATTAGGATGTACAAACCATCACAGTTTGTCTATTTGCTGTGGACAGACTAGAATGTGGGCTTTACTACTACTGTGTTAAGGGAAGAACTACCTTAATAGAAAGGGTAACAGACAGATGTTTCATGAAAAGAGGTTTGGACCTAAAATCAATTCTGAAAATAGAAGGAACAAGTGAAATACGTGATATCACAGATTTATTCTTCTAATGTAACATCTAATGGTGCAAGAAGCGATAACACCCTCTTTAAAATTTCCTAACACCTTTTTCTTCTTACAAAAAAAAATAAAATCCTGCCCCCCTTCCCTCCACCGCCTCCCCCCCACCTTTTATTGGCCACCTCTTAACTCATAACAGTCTGGATACAATTTAAGCATACTGTATATGAAAAAATGAAATTGCTGGCCAGCTGAAACCATATAGACTGAATTTCAGCCTCAAGCGAATTTGACAGCTGAGTTATTGCAGAGAGTGCTGTAATAACAGCATTATCACCCTGGCTGGATACATACATGAATGTTTCTTTAAATAGGAACTTATTTGCAATTCAGAGAACTCTGCTTGGACTTTAAGCACTAGAGAAATGGATTACAGCTTCACAGTGATATGCTGGCGGAGGTTTCAGTGGTTTAGGAAACCTCTTGGTTAGCCTGCTGTAAGACTCAAAGGAGGCTGTTTCTGGAGAGGTCGCTGCTCCCTTTGATATTATAAAAATCACCCTTGCCTGTGATTGTCCTAAGAGATGTGTTTTGCCTTCAGAATGTAGCTCACTGAACTAAATGGAACAAATGCACTGACATCTGTAAGTTCTGGGATAAAAGCCCAAACTACTGTCTAATTAGTCAGCTTTCACTTGTGCACATATACTTGCACACTGGGCAACACACTTCACATTCTGAGCATTGAAAAGAGTAGGTTTTGTAGTAAAAGAGTGTGTTTCAAGAAATTGGACTGAGTTGGGTAGTCATTCATCTCAAACTGCTTCCTTGTCCCTTCACTTCTCTCCCAACCTCTCTATCACTGTTTGTGAGAGCACATTTTTGTGCAGCTGAAAAACTCTTATGTCTTTTTTAGTTCTTCACCTTACCGAATAAGGGATTTTAGCACAGGCTATGTGGGTTGTTGAACTGGTGTAGGGAGCCCCTTGCAAAATTCCTAATTATAGCTACAGTGTTCCTGAGGTAAGGTGATGTAAAAATGTTTTCCACTTTACTCTGTTTAGAGATATAAAGTGCCTTTATCATGGTGAAACATTGCTTTCTATCGGTTGGGAAGCTGTGGGTGTAAAAATACGCAGACTGTTCAAAGAGGTTCCATTCTTTCTTAAAAGTAACTTCATTATCTTTGAATATGTCCAAAACCTATGGTAAAACCTTGAATAGACGCTTAGTACTAAAGTGAATATTATTTCTCATTTCATAACTTTGAATATTACACTTGGTGCATGGGCTATGTAGGTCTTGCAGTGAAGTGAAGTTACAAGCTGGTTCTCAACAGAGGAAATGTTGCTCCTTCCAAAGAGCTTGGCAGTATTACAGATTTGAAAGTGAGAAAAATGTTGGACCTTCATATATACATTTATATGTCTCTGTGTGAAAATGACAAATATTTTTTATTTACTATAACTATAGTCTTCATTTTGGAAAATATGAACAAATATCCAGGAGCTGGCATTTAAATCGAAACTGCCTCCAGGCAGATCTTATTTGCAAACTGAACCTGCACTGTTGTCATAAACTCCACATCATAGAAACCACTGATGCTGATCAAAACATTTGTGTCTTCTCAACATTTTCAGTATAATTTCTTGAAAGAATTCATGCAATATTAGGAAAATTTCTAGTGTACATTAATTCTCTATTATACATCACTTGCTTTGTAAAATAGTTTTTTCTCTCTATTCACATGTTCTTAGGAGCTCTTTGCTAACTGGTTGGGTAGTAACATTGCCTCAAGTAAATAACAGTGCCTTCCAGAAGAAGCTTGTCTGTAGTTAACTATAAAATATGGCAGACTATTTTTCTGGGGGAAGTTAATACTAAATGAGTCAGAGGAAACCAAAATGTCAGACCATTTTGAAATATTTTCTTCCTCTATTGTCAGACAAACACTGTCAGAGCTGAAACCATTTTCTAATGGGTTTTGAAATTCTGGTGAAGTACCATGTTACATTACTATAACATTATCATGTAATAGTGTCCTCCTTATGCCTTTGTCTTCTGGTTGTAGCTGGAGTCAAGGTCACCAAGTATTTTCACGTTAGTATCCATTTTGCTAATTTAACTTGGGGTTCTCTTTGTGGCTCTCATGATATCTCTTAATAGTTATTAACTATTATTTCAGTAAAAATAATTGCTTCTGATAGAAATTATTATAGAAAAAATGTTCCCAGGTTTTAAAAACTACAGCTTTTTCTGAAAGAATCTATGAACTTCCGTGTTTTTGAACACTGTCTGGTAAAATGGTTCATTATATCAAATCCATCTTTTGCTGACCACCTGAAAGACATACCAAAGCTGGTTGGGCTAAAAGTCAAAAAATCCAATTTAAAAGTACTTGAGGGAATTGGAGTTAAGTTTTTCAAAGGCTTAATCTGTATGGATCACACTGGTGAGTACCAAGCTTCAAGTATGTGAAAACAGCAAATTGTAGCAGCTGGGTCCTCTCCTCTCAGTGGCTGTTGAGGCACCAGGAGCAGGCAGTTGAGGTGACCTAGGGATGACAGTAGATGGTGCAGTACCATTGGCTTGATGAGTTGCCATTCATCAGCTGAACCACTCAGTTCATTGTGTGTTTGTGCTCCTACCAATGCAAATGGAAGGTGACTGATTACAGAAATGACAATCAACCAATAGGATGCAATTTATTAAGGATTTTAATTTAATCACCTGTACACCCCATAGCTGACTGTCTTCCATGCTTTCCAGTTTCTTATCCAGTTTCTGGATACAGAAGAATCCTAAGACTTAAATAAAAAAGTGTGGAGCAAAAGTATTATAACATGTTTAGTTGCTGAGCTGGAGCTGTATGTCGTGACATACACTCTTACATATAAATGATCCAGGTGAGAAGTTGCAAACAGGTAGCATGAGACCCAGTGCTGCAGCCTCTAAAATGCACTATGTGTATCACATCAGACTTCAATAATGAGTGAAGAAATGTTAAAGTAAATTCCCTTGTGCCTTGTTTTACAACCTGTATAATGGGAGTACTAACTCTCACTTTGTCAAGACATTAAATGAAAACAGGAAGAACTTATGTTCTAGAATGATGAAAAGAACTTAGAAAGTTGATGATGACAATAAATTAATGAGGTCTTGCTAGCCTATGGTCCTAACATGGAGCTATAGGGATGAAAAAAAGATGGTAGAATACACACTTTTCTAAATAAATTCAATTATGGTAAACATGGGGTCAGGAATTCTTAGAAAAAACAGCAGATAAGTATCCTGCTTAGATAATTAAGAGCAGGCCTATAGTAATAATACACAAAATAGCTAAATCCAAATTACTTCTGTTATCTCCTATTTTTGAATACTTCACTTCAGAAACAACGTAATACACAGCATTTGATAACAATATACATAAGGAATAACAGTGTGTACTGAAACATGCAGGAGTATTGGTTCCTTCAGGATTTACAAGAGTGGTGTTTGTCATGCCACTACAGTTTTTAATTTATTGCAAAAAGTAACCTGAGTTAAGGGCATCAAGTGACCTTACTGATATGCTGCATCTTTTGAGCCACAAAGTATAAATCAAAGATATTCAGGTAGAAGGTCAAAAGATTATAATGTAATGTAATACTGCACTTAATGGATGTGTTCTATACTACAGCATCTTAGGTAAATGAAGAGTTTTTTTTAAAAAAAAACAGTGACCTTAAACTTTACAGAATCACAGAATACTGTTAGTTTTGGAAGGGACCTCTGGAGATCTCCTGGTCCAACCCCCCTGCCAAAGCAGGTTCACCTAGATAACCTTGTATCTAACTCATTCCAAGAGTGTCATTTGTCAGGTGTTGTGCTTTTGTTGCAACAAAAACCTGAAAATAGAATGTTGTCTTTTGTTTTGTTTGTGGTTTTTTTTTGGTTTTTTTTTT
>VZTT01059398.1:0-11323 GCA_013400855.1 Buphagus erythrorhynchus | reverse complement strand
AGTAAAAGATTTGGTAAATTAATAAAATTCTGTCTCGTCTTCAGGAACTTCAAGAACAGCTAAAGATTACCGCTTTTAAAGACTTGGTGATTAGAGATAGAGAGTTGACTGGAGCACTCATTGCGTCTCTTATAAACTGTTACATCAGAGATAACGCGGCTGTGGATGGAATCATTGCCCATTTGCAAGATATCTGTCCTCTTCTTTATAGCACTGATGATGCTGTGTGTTCAAAGGTAAGTGCACTTCCAGATCTTACAGCACCAAAAGACAGCTTGAGAACATGCTCAAATGAGGTACATTGGCCAGCTTGTAAGCCATTATTATGCTCAAGTAGTTTCAAAAGCAGAAAAAATAATGAAGTCAAGTTCTGGGCATATTTTTGTCTTTTAGTTGATTAATGCTGAACGTTAAACAAAAATTATTTGAAGCACTTGCAGTTATTTGTAATTTTCATAGTATCTTAACTCTAATCTGATCTCTAATCTTAGTAACTTAACTCTGTCTTCTTTATGTTGATAAATGTTTTCTTACTCCAGTCTTTCCTCAGCATAGTATCTTGGTTTTTGTCCATTCCACAATTTACTGGAGTTTGTGACAGACAATTGTGTTCAAGAACTTGGGTCTTTGAAGCTTTTCAAATAAATTTGAAACAAGTAACTGGTGAGGAGAGAATAGGAAACTAGTTGGTTAAGTCTTCAGCTCTTCTAATGCTATTGTAGCCTTTCTGCTGGAAACTTAGTGACCCGAAAGTGCTTTTGAGAGGATGGTCTTTCTGCTGTTTCAGCTTTGAAACTTGGAATAATAGCTCATTAACAGTGTCCATGATTTGTTCCATTTTGCATTGTTTTTAGGCAAATGAACTTCTTCAGCGGTCTCGACAAGCTCAAAGCAAAATGGAAAAAGAGAAGATGCTGAGGGAGTCACTGAAAGAGTACCAGAAGATCAGCAATCAAGTAGACCTTGCTAATGTTTGTGCACAGTACAGGCAGGGTAAGAGCCAGTCACTGATCATGCTGAATAATTTCATGGGATCCTTTCATGCTGTCTTTCCTGTTTTGTTTACTAACTTTCAACTCAGTTTTATAGTTTTTTACCATAAATAATTGGTTAATAACTCTTACAATTAAAATGTGCCAGCCTTTTCTTTTTTAAAGCCTTGCTAGATTTCACAAACCAACCAAGAAATCTATTTCTAAATTAAAATAGTCCCATGCTCTTACTTCATATTGCAGTGTCCATTTGTTTCATAAATGTGGTTAAAATATTTGTAAGAAAATTATTAGATTCTATGTAAGCAGAGGGTTTCAGGTACCTTTTATATGAAATGCATTGTTTGAAAGATGGTTCTGAATACCAATTAGTGCAATAGAAGCTGGTATATCAGTTACATATACATTTGAATGTTAAGAAATGGGCCTCCGTACAGTATTATATATTGTGCAGGACATTCTATGTAACTTAGTCTCTAAACTTGCATGCAAGTGCCACAGGGTAGGAACAGGTGTAGACTTTATATGATACATACCAGAGTGCATAATGTAGCATTTTCTTGCTTGCGAAAATGAGAAATGTTTGATGTCACTTACCATTTTGTTGTGAATTTAATATAATAATGAACAGTGATATTTGTTTTGATTTTTTCCTAGTGCGTTTCTATGAGGGAGTAGTAGAGCTCTCTCTTACAGCTGCTGAAAAGAAAGATCCCCAAGGTCTTGGCCTTCATTTCTATAAAAATGGAGAACCAGAAGAAGATGTTGTTGGATTCCAAGCTTTTCAAGAAAGGCAAGTTTTGAGGATAATTTATGATCATTAAATGGGGTGCTTTATTTCAAGTGACTGGAAAAGTAGCTCTTTTAGGGAAGGAATGCAGGGCAATAATAAGCATTTTATGATAAGGGACACAATATAAGTATTTTTGCCCAGCATGCTCCCCTTGATTATGATTAATATGGCAGCAACTTAATCTGAACCAAGGGGTGATAGATGCAGAAAACATTGTGATCAGAACACTACAGAAATACTTCTTAAAAAGATGAATGAGAACAAACTAGATTGTGACAGCCAGCTGACAGTAATCTGTGACCTTTTAAAATGTTAGTAACTGTCTACAAAGGCATACAATAACACACTTGAGAAGACTATTTCATAGACAGTTGCAATGAAAATTACGAGGCTTTTATTTTCTTTTGCTCTCTTTACAGATTGAACAGCTACAAGTGTATCACTGACACACTTCAAGAGTTAGTGAATCAAAGTAAAGCTGCTCCTCAGTCTCCCAGTGTACCCAAAAAGCCAGGTCCTCCGGTGCTGTCATCTGACCCCAACATGTTAAGCAATGAAGAAGCTGGACACCATGTAAGAAACTCACGAAAAAGTCATGACTGCACTCCAGAGAACAGTGTGACTGGGAGGAGTCTAGAACATTATTTTAATAAAATTATGGAATAATTTAGTTAAGTTTTGTCATGAATTGGCCTCAATATCTAGAGCATCTGTAGAAATGATGATGTAAATAATGTGAACCTAAGTATTGTTGCGTGGTAATTCAAGTAATGTAACCACTTCTCTAATAGCAGCTCTGGCCTTTTCTTCCCTTAGTTTGAACAAATGCTAAAGCTGGCTCAGCGTTCAACAGATGAACTCTTCAGTATTGCACTTTACAATTGGTTGATACAAGCTGACTTGGCGGACAAGCTGTTACAGGTGAGCTTGTCTATACGCAGTGGGAGAGGTAGTTGTAATAATGCTTCAAGAAACAGGGAAGAGCAAGAGTATAACTGTTATCTTTCTGATGTCTGCAGGTTACTGCCCCCTTTTTGGAACCTTACCTGGTGCGGATGACCAAGATTGACCAAAACAAAGTCCGCTATATGGATTTACTCTGGAGATACTTTGAAAAGAACAGAAATTTTAGTAATGCTGCCAGAGTCTTGGCTAAGTTGGCTGACCTCCATAGGTATGGATTATATGTGATCTATTATGTATATATTGAGATAATTAGGAAAAAAAAAAACCCCAACTGAAATCAAAATCTTTTGTGTAAGTACTTTAAGAAAAGGAGGTTTTCTCAAAAAAAAAAAGCAAACCTAGAATGTGTTAGCTTTACATCTAGGCAATTATTGGAAATAAATGATAATGTTTATTTTTGTATTATACATTACTTTGCAATGTATTTTCTGTAATTACAATATATTAAGTGGCCAGTTCTTATTGAGAAGTACCCTAGAACTGAGCTTGCAGCAAAGACGGAGTTATATGGTTGGATTGTGTTCTGTATGATCTAGTAAAATCTGGAAAAGGCACATACTGCTTTCCAGAGTCTAGCTAGACTATAACTAACCCTTAAATAATTAAATTAAGTACTCATTTTATTATGACTGTTTGTTTTGCAGCACAGAAATTTCACTTCAGCAGCGTCTTGAATACATTGCACGTGCCATTTTGAGTGCCAAAAGTTCCACTGCCATATCCTCTTTAGCTGCAGATGGTGAATTCCTACATGAGCTAGAAGAGAAAATGGAAGTAAGAAAAAATATTAATCTCAGCTACACTGTAAATGCATTATTTCACTTTGTCTCATTGGCACATAACAGTTTTTTTATCAGTTCTGTATAAATCTGTGCTTTCTTCCTGGCATGGCAAAGTTAGGCAGTTGAAAATAGTCTGAGTGGTGTAAGGCAGCAACATTTCTACATTTAAATAAGCTAAAGTTAATTCTGGGTTTATTCTTTAACTTTGACTAAATTAATTCTATCTTGAAATACTGTATTTTCCTCTTAAACAAGGTTGCAAGGATCCAGCTTCAAATACAGGAAACATTACAGCGGCAGTATTCCCATCATTCTTCAGTACAAGATGCAATCTCTCAGCTTGATGCTGAGCTGATGGATATAACCAAGGTGATTGAAATTTTCTTGTGTTAAAGTCCAGTTTATCAAATTTTTCAGGAGAAAAAATGTTATGCAAGGAATGATTCTATGCTGACTAGGAAGAGTAATAGGCAGTTTTTCATTACTGGTCTCAGAATGTCTATTACCCTGGACTGTCATTTTCTGTATTTTAATAGTCTTTCAGTCTTTGGTATTTTAATTTCTTTCGCATGTTTATCTTCATTATGAAGTCTCTTAGATTTCTTCATTCATTGAAGAATTTTTTGGAAAATTAAGTTTTCATTTGAAATTCATATAAAATTTCATGTTGTATCTAAGAAATGAAACTAAATGTAGCAAAAAGATAGTTCACTGTTTGACAAAAGTCACTTAAGTTCCATCTTGTCTATCAGACAAAATAAGGAACAACTGATTTTTAAAATTTTATTTGATCCTACATGAAAGGTAAAGCTTGGTAATATTTTTTTCAGCTGTATGGAGAATTCGCTGACCCTTTTAAGCTCTCGGAGTGTAAGCTTGCAATTATACATTGTGCAGGTCATTCTGATCCTATTTTGGTGCAAACTCTCTGGCAAGAGGTCATTGAAAAAGGTAAGGCTTAATGGAGTAGGAGTTGTGATGATCTCTCTCATCCTTTACCATGAGTTAGTAATACACTTTCTGTTCCTGTTGTTTTTGATTTACTTTTTTTCATCTTGGTTTTTGGGCTCAAGTTTACCATTCTGCAAACAACATTGATAGAAGTCTAAGGGAAAATCTGTCTCGTAGTGGGTTTTTTGTAGAGTTCTGGAATATGATTTTGTTAGTTTGTGGTTTTATGTGGGTTTGCATGGAACTTCACAGGAGCATAAAAACTTAAAAATGTACATGCAAACACACTGGAAAAGGTTGTATTTTTACTTCCATGTGCTGAGTTTTCGTTGACAAGAGTGTAATATTTGCATGTATTATAAGTTTAGGTGCCTCAGTGTCATTCTGTATAAATGTGGAACTTTTCCTGAAATTCTCTTCAAGCGTTTTCTTTTCACTTCCAGAGTTGAGCGACAGTATATCTCTGAGCCCCGCTGACAGAATGCAAGCGCTTTGTCTGAAGCTGGCATTGCTTGGAAAGATCTATGCTGGCACACCTCGCTACTTTCCTTTAGGCAAGTTGTTAGGCTGCATAGTAAATAAACATATGTGTTTGATGGATGGGTTTCAGCTTTTTTTTTAGAATCTTAAAAAAGTTTTAAACTAAGAAATGTTTCTCATTTTTTAATCTCAAAAGAAATGGGAAATAAATGAAGTTTAGGTGCCAGCAGCAGTTACTTTTGGATGGCTGTGCAGATCCCATTTTAGAAAGTAGTTAAGTTTGTTTGCATCAAAGCACAAGGTACAAAATGTGTGTTTATACATTTAAGATTTTAAGCAAGCACATTTATCTGATGTCACTTGTAATTCTATATAAACCATCTGCCATCTGAAGGGGTAGATTCTGAAAACAATTCAGGAGATTTCTGGATCATTTTTAGAATTTCTGCTTTTCTGATGCTCATATGTTTTGACAATGTGCTATTATATAAAAACCTGGCAAATATATTGTTCAGCAGTAAATCTTCTTTTATAATACTAAAATACTGTGCAACAACAATAAATATGAACATTTAGTGCTGACCAATACGCTGTTAATTGTTACAAGCACTTAAACAAGCTTAAGTAGTTTTGCTGGCCATTATAGCAAATGTAGTGGTAGTATGTGTTTTGCGTAGAAACAAAAGTTAATGAAGTTTTCTTAACATGGCAAAACTGTAACAAAGTCCTAAGTATGAGTAATCCCTGCCATGCACTGCTGGTAGTAAATGTCTCTTAAATGCCTTTGTTTCCTAGACTCCCAGTAATAAGTTGGAACCTAAATATTCCCTCATTTATGTCCTCCAGATTTTCTAGTGCAGTTTCTAGAGCAACAAGTCTGCACTCTGAACTGGGATGTAGGTTTTGTAACATACACCATGCAAGAAATTGGAGTGCCATTGCCAAGGCTGCTTGAAGTATATGACCAGCTGTTCAAAGCACGGGTAAGGAAAATGGCACAAAATAAATATTCTGTTTTCAACTATAACCAAGGTCTCTCTTTAGCGGGAAACATGAAATAATATAAGGTAGGATATAACAAAATATACATTTAAAGCTTTGCTTTCTTTACTCAAAGGCTTTTAAAAAGCTGCATTTTCCCTCGTGAATAAAATCTGTGGATTTTATTCATTTCATCCCCAGAGCATGATGAGGGGCTGAAATTTTTTAATTCTTTTAATTCACCTGGAGCTAGTTTAGGATGAAATAGGACTAGAATTCTTATATTGCAGAAGGAACAGCATATATTGAATATATTAATTTTATTTGTTTCCTAATAATGATTAAAATTTGTGGTATTACTACATCTTGTCTGATCCATTGATGCAATAAATAAGGAGATGTGACTTGTGTGGTAATGGAAAACTGAGGTAAATCTATGTATATTTTCATATGTAATTTAAAATAGTATTTACATGTAGGCTTAAAGACAGATTAAGGTAGAACTCCCATTTATCTAACTCTTTTGATACAATAAATAATTGCTACAGCTAGCAATTCCTGTACTCATGACACACTTTTTTTTGTCTTGTCTCCTTAATATGTGTCCTTAATATTTTGTGATTTTGTTTTTTAGGATCCATATTGGAGTAGAATGAAAAAGCCTTTGCACCTCTTAGAGTGTATTCATGTATTACTATCAGGATATGTACAGGATCCAAGCAGAGTACCTATGAGGTAAAAGGATAGCTATAGCCTAATGAATAGTGAAACATAAAATATTCTAAAATACTTCACTTCAGCAATTCCCAAAGCTTTTCTTCTTTTCTTTTGTGTGAATTTAATATTTTATTCCTAACACTTGTCATTCAAAACCATTTGGCAGAAACTTGAAGAATTCTCCCTTATAAACTTCAATAAAGGTAATTTTCTTCACATCACTGAAGATCCATGAGAAACTGAGAGGATTACTTTGTAATTTTTGGCAATGTAATTTAAGGACTAGTTCAGACAAATCTGATGCAATGTGTGAAAGTGAGGGAAAACAAGAATTGGGCATTTTGTGATTGAAACAGTGAACTGTTTTGTGTACAAATGCTAGAAGCTCTGAGTTACTCTAGAAAAGAGAAGACCAAACATTGGGATGGATCTTCCCCAGTTGTTTATAAGAGGTTGATGATGAATCAGTCTCCAAGACTAAAATTCAGCTTAGTTCACATCAGGAAAAATTTAGGTGTAATAATAGAAAAAGTTTCTAGTGAAAAAAAGATAGCTAAGTACCTGAAAAAGTTGCCTACATATCATCTCTAGCTTTGAGAATTTTTGTTTGAATAGACTATAAGAACTTCAGTCAGAGCTATCTTGTCTCAAAAACAAAAAGCAGAACTAGGCAAAGTCTTGATAACTCTTCTAAACATAGATGTTTCTGATTATTTTGAAAAATATACATATAAATATCCCCTGTTAACATACAGTTTACTTCTATCTTTTATCACTTTATTCGTCTTTTATGGTTGGCTGATTTAAATACTCTATTAGAACTTTAGTGAATGTTGTCTGATTTTAATACCTACTTAGATAATACACAAATTGAGATTTGATTATAATTTAAGACATTTAAACTGCTATCTAAATTAATAGCTTATACACTTACCATAATAATATCTAAAGTTCTGTCTAAATAGTTCACATTGCTATAAACTGTACCATGCTTTTATAGTTTACATTTAATATCAGATAAATAGTAATGGGTCATTTATTTTCCCATTATGCCTTAGTCACAGGCATTAGATTTGAAAAATAAATTTCTCTTAATGCATAAATACTTAAAAAGTAGCTGACAGATGTCTTACTGATAGGGTATTCCATTGCAACTCAAAGAATGCTCATGGTCTCTAGTTCAGATGAATTCTAAGATACAGGATTAAAAAGGAGCTCATTGTTATTCTGTGTTTTCTTTGCAGGCGACAATTCACAAATATTTGCTTGGATGCTGTTAGTTGCTACCTGGTTGAACTTCAGTCTATGAGCCCCACACTAATGGTGCAGACTACTATTGGGAATTTTAAATCTCTACAGGCCAAGTTAGAACGGCTTCACTGATTGACTAATACAAGAACAGAATCATTAGTGCAGGTAATACAAACTGAAATAAAGGTTCAGATGGTGGCACTGAATTATGAATGAACAAATCCTCAGGAAAAAAATCCTGAGAGAGCTGAAAGAGTTTTATCCTGCCATGGTTATCAAATGTGTTATTCATGCTATTCTCAAAGTATCTACAAATTGTAGAATGTAAATGTGACAAATGGAGTTTCTTTTACTTTTACTACTACTAGGTTTTTTTAATGATAGAAAGCTTTTTTTTTATACTGATGGAATAAAGTACATTGTGCGATCTTTGCCTTGGGGATAAAGAATATTGTAAAAATATTTTCTTTTTCTTTGTTTCAAATAATGGGGAAAAGTAAATTATTTCCCCTAATCCATCTTAATATGTTGTATCTTTCAAAATCAAATAAAGAAGTCAAAAAGTGACTTCCGTCTATTTTTATTATGTGCACACAAACACCAAATTGTATACGCACCTAGAATCCCCTCCCTGCCCTGCTGCCCACGGGGCTCTGGATGCAGCCCAGGACACGTTTGGCTCTCTGGGCTGTGAGTGCCATGGCCAGCGCATGTTCAGCCTCTCACCCACAGCACCCCCAAGCCCTTCTGGGCAGGGCTGCTCTGGGGCTGTTCATGCCCAGCCTGTGCTGACACCAGGGGTTGATCCGACCCAGGTGCAGCACCAGCACTTGATCTTTTTAAACCTTAGGAGATTCCCATAGGTCCATTCCTTATCTGCAGACTTGCTGAAGGAGCATTCAATTCCTTTTTCATTAGGGAAGATACTAAATAACTGTCCAAATACCTGGGACCCCTGAAGCATACCACTTGTCACTGATGTCCATCAGTTGACCACTGTCCTCTGGATGTGGTCGTCAAACCAATTCCTTACTCACTAAACAGATCATGCATCAAACCCATGTCTCTCAAATTTAGGGAGAAGGATATGTGGGGGACCATCTGAAAGGCTTCACAGAAGTCTAGACAAATGCCACCTGTAGCCTTTCAGTTATCCACTGTTGGAGTCACTCCATCATGAAGGTAACTGGGTTGGTCATGCAAGACTTACCCTTGGTTAAGCTTGTGCTGGTTGTCCCAAATGACTTTTTTGTCCCCCAGGTGCCTTAGCACAGTTTCTAGGAGAATCTGTCCCATGATCTTCCAAGGCATAGAGGGGAAGCTGACAGGTTAGTAGTTCCCAGGGTTGTTCCTCTCTAAAGATGGATATGTTTTCTTCAGTCACCTGAGACTTCATTTGACTGCCATGACTTTGGAAGCTTCATGGAGGGTGCCTTGGGAACTACATCAGACAATGCCTTCAGGACTCTAGGATGCATCTCACCAGGTCCTATAGACTTAAAATAAATTCAGGTTCCTTAGGTCATCATGAACCTGATCTTCCCTTGCAGTGGGAAGTACTTTGCTCCCCCACCCTCCATCCTGCTGTCCATCAACCCAAGAGGTGTGGGAAGAGAACTTTCCACTGAAGACTGAGAAAAAAATATTGAGTACCTCAGCCTTCATCTGTTAAGTTTTCCATCACTGTCTGTCAGGGAGGTTACACCTTCTCTGACCTTCATTTTCCAGTTCACGTATCTGTAGAAGCCCTTCCTGTTATTCCTTATGTCCCTTGCCAGGTTCAGTTCCAGCTTCTCCTTGGCCTTCCTCACCTCATCCCTACATAACCAGTCTTTCTCTATACTCTTCCCAGGTTTCATGTCCTAGTTTCCATTATCTGCATTTACTTCTTTCCCTTTAGTCTGATCAGCAGTTCCCTAATCTGCCGTGCTGGTCCCTTGCCTCCCTTGCTCAATTTCTTGCTTCTGAGGATTGCTAGGTTTTGTACTCTGTGGAAGACAAAAAAATCCATTGGAAGAGGGTTTTAATCCATCAGCCTCTAGGTTATGGGCGGGCCCATCATGCTTCCACTGCTCCACTCTGCTCCTCCCAGTGCCTCTTGAGGACATGGGACCCCCATCAAAGGGCCTTTGTCCAGACGAGGGGAATGAAAAGTGTTGGAGAATGAGGGCATCAATCCTGCTGCTTCTCACATGCTGAGTGATAATACAGCGCCTTTACTATGAAATATGATTGCTCTAAAATTTTGCTTAAAGTACATTTCTTTCTCTCTGAACTACCAAATACATTCTGGTGATTTTAAGCCAGCAAACGCGCTCAGTGAAGTAATACAAAAATTAAAATACAACTCTTTTTTTTTCCTTGTTAGATGAAAAAAGAGGTGAAATATTAGAATTAGCTTTTCTCCTTTGTCAGTGTTAAAAACTCCTTATAAAGTATTTAAATAGAAGTAGTCCTGTGTGTACTGGGAAAAATATTTGCTTTCCATATAAAATATGCCATCTTTAAGTATTAGAAGTTATCTTCTACTAAGCTATGTTTCACACCAAGGATGTCATGCATTTACCTGGTGCTGTTAGTGCAGTTCTCTTCACACAAATAATGTCTGAAGTCTTACCTGATGTATTTAACTAAATTTCAGTATTTGCATAAAAAATATGTTGTGTTCAGCCACATTCCTTAATCTATGTGATTACTAAACAGATTTCTATTTCCAGATTTGGAGAAATAACTGAAAAGCTGGGAACAGACACAAATCAGAGACTTGAAGTTCAGTTTTTCTGATTTTTTCTCCAGTTAATGGAATAAGGATCCCTCTGGCAACATTGTAAATTTATCAAAGTAGTAGTATTTCAAAGTGTGTCACAAGTTACCTCTGCTATTTTTCAGATGACAGCAGGTCATTCCAGTATACACATAACCTTCTGTTTTCATAACACTTGCTCTACTGTCAGCTGGAGAAAGGATAGGTTCTGTTTCCCAATTTAAATTTGGAGGTATGTGGAAAACTGGGACCAGAGGGGGGAAGGATGGGTTAATGCAGTAGATGAAATAAAGGATGGTAGTTACAGGGAAGTAACAGACCAATATGAATGTGAAACATTGCTCATTAACAATATTATCAATGTCTCTTTAATTTTTTTCTTCTGTAACTTTCAATCAAGACTGTGATTAGGGAATGGTGGCAGAAGGTGGGAACAAGGCTGAGTTGCAAAAAATAGCTGCTTTGAGAGTGTGACAGCTTACCCTTACAGCTTGCTTGTATTTCACCTTGTCATGGTTCAGGCCCCTCCAGCAAGTAGCACACAGCCACTTCTCACTCCCACACCCCTTTTCATATGAATAGGGTAATTGGAAAAAAGGTAAAATCCATAGGTTGACATAACCGTTTAATAATTGAAAAAAGGTAA
>VZTT01059397.1:36572-51988 GCA_013400855.1 Buphagus erythrorhynchus | reverse complement strand
AGAGATGTTAACTGTACTTTTTCTTTCGTGGAACACAAGCACCCACCAAAATCAATATTATAGACAAGATGTGAAGAGAAACTATAACACAGTGATTGCTGGTGAAAAGTTCTGCCTTCAGACTGCATATATTCTGTTACAAAAGAATCTTGAAAATCTTTCTTCAAAATATTTAATACTTTCTCATTCTGTGGCAGAATTTTCAGTGATAAAAACCTTGTAGGGATAGAGAATTCCAGTCAGATCTTACGGAGTTATAGGCTGTTAAAAAAATTAGCCACTAACCTTTCTGCTTGCTTCCCTCGGGAAAATTATGGCAACCACTCAAAGTAAAGTTTGAGCTCTAACAGCAGTTCACCTCTGTCATTACCAAAACAAGAAGGCAAAGGAAAGAGAACATATTTACTAGTAACCAATACCAGGTTCTGGACAAAGCAGAAAGGCCATAACAAGAAAGGAGGCCACACAGGTTTGTTTCCATTGAACCCACTATCTCACAGGTGTCCCAGCTGAAATACCCTTAGTTCAGCAGAAGTACAGGAAAAAGATAAGGATGAATAAAAAGCCAACTGTGTGGAAAGAACAAAACACACCCAATATATTCCTGTTCCTGGAGGAGCATTCTGAATCAGTGCTTGTTTTCATACATACCAACAAGACTAGTCTTCTGTCCATATTCTGAAAGTAAAGTTGGCTGTGTTAAAGGCAGAGCTAGAGAAAGAACACCCAGTGAGTTGCAGAGCCAACAGACTGAAGCGATTCACAAAGTGCTGGGGCAGGCTGTTGGCTCTGAAGGTCTTTGGATCAGAAGGTTTACAGGAAGTCTCTCAAGTGGAAGGGCAGTGTTGAAAGATAGACATTAGGAAACCAAAGATAAGGATTGTATTATACCTCTCTATGTTTTCAGCCTCTGTGAGAACACGAAAAATCACATCTGAAACTTGGAGACACATCTGGAGCCAGATGCATTTCCTCCAGAGCAGAGAAAAATCTGAGGAAGTTAAAAACCCAAAATAAAGAGCACTGTCCACTGAAGAAGCTTCAGAAGAATTAGTCAAAACATGAGCCAAGGACCACAGAAGGCAAGGGTAGTCCTCTTAGCAGATAGAGCAAGAAAGCAAGTGGTCTGGGAAGGTTACTATATCCTGAAAGAAAATGAATAAAAATATTAATTAAGAAAATATTGAAGCATTAAGGCCTAGGAGCTCCTCTAGAAATAGGGCCAAGAGGTCATTGACAAAACTACTTCATCTTGAGCTAAGACTGTTTAGAATGCTGCAATACTGTAAAATGTCAAGCCTGATGCATCACATTTTAGGTACAAAGAGCAATGAAGCATCTACATGCTCTACAATTAAGGCTAAAAAGATTTTAATGATACCAGGCAAGTGCATTGACTTGGAGAATGAAGAGACACTGTACTTGAAAAACTAAGCTCAAACCTTGCTCTCTATTCTGTCAGCTTGATTTTTAGCCTACATAGCATTATTTTAACAGCTGTCAGTGTAATATTGTAAATACACTTAAGAGTATATATGTTATTGATCCCTCATAGGTTAAATGTACCCATTAATGCAGTGGATGGTAGTGATAGGGTGCATTTGTTGGAAGGATTATAGGCACACTGTGCCAGGACATGTCACCCAACACCATTTTGTGTGCATTGTGCAAATTCATGATAACAGGGTGAGGGGACTGCAGAAAAATCAATCTTGGGCAGAATTTAGTGGAAAGTATAGATTCCATAGCAGAATCTGGGTTTTATGATCCCAGATACCCTATGTATTTTTAAGATTTAAAACACTGTAGAAATTAAACATTAGCTGTTAAAAAATTTACTGCAGGAATAAATATCCTCTGCCATTTAAGGAATCTTATTTTCTTTTAAGCCAACCATATAATCACTATTGTCTAAACTGATAGCTACTGGCAATGGCAAAGCTCATCACCTGCAAGCTCCCTTGCCACTGTTCTTTTGGGAAAACTATCTTAAGACAAACAGATGTTTCTGCTGTTTTAAACCAACAGGAAATGGACTGACTTTCTCCCTTTTCCTTTCCTAGAAACAGATACTAGCAAAGAAAAATCTTAGCACAGCTGTACTCAACACTTTTCTTGTAACAATATGTCTGTGTGGGAGGCAGGCAACTAGTGGGAACAAACAGGCCAGGAGAAGTGAAATGTAGCATGCAGAAGATGAACACAAAGAATTAATTTGAAAGCCTGTGACTGGATTATTACACCATAATGTTAATACACTAGCAGGGGAAATAAAAGGGTGATGTCCAAGACTTTGTTTTTAGGTATGATCTGAATCCTATCTCAACTGGTAATGTACACAACTAATTAAGTATCAGCTAGCAATCTCAGTCTCTTCCAAGCAAATAGATGTTCAAATCATCGGAAAGCTTCTTTAGTACAAACAGACTGCAGGTTTAGTGGCCAAGCTGCAGCCTTATTTTTAAGGAAATGTCTTTAGTTCAGGCCTGAGGAATTAATTAATATGATGAAATGCAGAATTCATGCTTTGTGCAGATAAACTAAACACTTAATTGTCACTGCTGGCAAACTGGCATCCTTTACTCACATTAGATTTACATAAAAAAGGAAAACTGCCATTGAAGCTACTGCATTAGAGCCTAAATCATCATAGAAGATGAAAATGTGAAGAAAATTATGAGACGAAGCCTTGCAGAAAACCTGGTTTTAATTGATTTGTGCTAGAATTATGACAGTTTAAAGTCATGAAAAGCTTCAGAATAGAGAAAGGCAACTTTTTTGAGAATGCTTTTGCTGAGAAATTCTTGCACAAATTCATGCTGCCATCTAATGGTCTAAATCAGCTATTTCCAGCTGAACAATTGAATCTGAACATTCACTTGCATTATTATTTGGATTATTCTTTATTTCCCTAAGTTCTAATTCTTTGAAATCAATATCTGTTGTTCAGAATGAAATAATAGCATATTTAAGGAGATATAACCTATTTTAACCAAATTTTTAATTTCTATTTCCAAGTAGGTTTTAATATTTCTTCCAAGGTTTTTTTCCCAAACTACTGGAAGGAGCATGAGGAATGAAGAAAGAAGTTTTTGCAAAGTCAGTCAGTAAACATTTTTATCATCACACCTCTCAATCCTTAAAATACAAATTTTAAATACACTGGTCTCCACAGCCAAACAGCTTCTTGCAGCAGAACAGTACTTTATTCAATCAAAAGCATTTCAGTACTTGCATGCCTGCCTCTCCTCAAAACTGCTGCTACCCAGATATGTCCCTGAAGAGTCTGTTCTTTTAATACTTTTCTCTCTCGCTTTTCCCTAGGGAGAGATTGTTGTCTTTTTTTCAGTCCTTCCACTTTGACAGTCGAATGACTCCCACTATAGCACTCATAAAATTATTGCAAATCAACATTCTTAGGATTATTTCTCAGAGCAGGATTCTGCTCTAGATTCAGATGCCTAAATTTAGGTATTTAGTTAATGTGTAGAAACAAAGTTGCTATAAAAGGGAAGCTCTGGAGAGATCCATACAAAACAGACAATCTAGTTTAAGGCATGACAAACAGCATTCTAGACTAGGAATTGTTCTGACTAATCCTTCCACTGGTTATAAAGGGATACTGAGTTTCTAATGCACAGGCAGAGACTATTTGAAAGGCATCTGAGCTTGGATCCAAACCTCATCAGCACTATGAAGAACTGCACCTAGCTGCCTAAACACAAGCACACAGTACAACTTGAAATGCAGTTGTGTACGTAAACATCCACATGATGTGACACGGGACTGATCCATGAAACAGACAAGTTTCTCACAAATAGCTGGAGTCCTAGTGGATTATATGAAATGCTATGATGACTGAACATCACTTTTAGGGATTCCTTCAATTGCCTAAACTTAGCTACGCAGGGCCATTTGAAATGCTCTAGGGTATCTTGCCTGACCTTCCGCTGCCACTCTAGTAAAGGTCTCCTCTAGGTCTTCTGCTAAATCCATTGGTCCCATGTGGATGTCTCACACACCCTACAATGTCTCAAGTGGCCCTAGAGACCTATGTTTAGGCACAGTGTCCCACATCTGCCACAGTATATTTGCTTGGGAAAAAAAATCTGCTTAACACACAGCTGTGCACAAAATCCTCCTCTGTTGCAGCAAGCCCCAACATAAAGCCTCAATAATGGGAATTCAGCAACAGATATTAGGCTAATCATGTGCCTAGAGTAACAAAAAGACTCCATGGAGTAATATGAATTTTACATTTTCCAGGCTGCTGGCCGATATAATCAATAAGAGATCAAAGTCTTTCAGATCCAACAACCTTTCATATTATGCACTGGAATATTTGTACCTCAAACAGATGAGGCTCTCCATGCAGAGAGCAGTCTTTTGCTAGAAGGTAAACAGGGTGCTCAAGCAGCACAGAAGAACATCTGAACGTCAGGAAAATTTCAGACTTCATTCTCTTTCTGTGAATTAGATAACTGGGTTGTATAACTGTAGGTGTAGTTCTGGAGATGGTAATATCAATGGATTTTTACATTGCAACCTGCATTGCAACCCATGCACTTCAAATTTGGGTTCTACAGCTGTTCTTCTGGCTAGGTTTTCCTTTTTCCCCTCATAGGACTATGTAACTTCTGTGAAAAAAATGAAGCTGGGTGAGGATTTAGACTGCATTACTAAGCACTCATGTCAAGTAACACTTCCCTCAAATCTTTTCCCTTTGATGCACATATTAAATCTTAGGTCAGCATTCATAAAAGAAACAAACTTTTCATTTTATTCCATTCCTTCACCATAAAATCTTTTATTAATATGACTTGACAATTTTAGTAATTTATCCAATAATCACATAGTCTATTCTCTCTTTGATCATTAGATTGGATAACATGTTAGTCCACTATGAAGCTAGCAGCTGCAGATGTAGTTGGCCAAAGACCAGCCCTCAAGCTTTCTTTTATTATCCCTCATTTTTAAAGTGCTTGTTCAGTATTTAGGCACTGGTCCACAGGGCTGATATACATCACTGCAGGAGCAGAGAAGCCTAAGCAAACAACTCCATGCAGCAACTGAGTAGCCAGCAGGAGAGCAGGCTACCTGGCAGGTAGGAGCTACATGCCCAGGTAGGGTGATACCCTGTGCTTTGTGGCCAGGCAGCGTAGCTGGCTCTGCAAGAAGCAAGGATATGCTGCTGCTTTATTTTTCTGAGTTTGGTCTTGCAAACAGCACTGTGAAGAATCATTAATTAACATCAAAGAAAAATGTGCTCAGAATAGCGGAGCTATGGAAAAAGAGAAAAGGAGGAATGGTTGGTGCATTCCCCCATGCTCTGAGGAGAAAGGGGATAGTCTTCTCCTTAGTCTGTAGTACACAACACATATGCAGGAAGAAGCAACCCTACACAAGACTAAGATGAAGGCTCAGTGCAGCAGAAACTGTCCAAGTGCACAGAAGCTGTAGTTTATCCTAGGGACACCACCACTTTGCGTGACATGCTTGCAGAGCTATCACACCATCCAAATTCCTTAAAACCAAGCAAGAAACTGCTTTAATTACTTTATTTCCGTTCTTTAGCTTGTCATTGTTTTGTATTCCCTTTGTTCCTATATTTCACAAGTGTTTTTAATTTTGAAACCTCTTTTATTTATATAGATTTTTCAAGCTCTCTAGATTGTGGTGAGACACATATTAAGGAATTTTATATATTAAGAAAACAACTTCTGAATTCTCCCAAAACACAAGGGTTGGGTTTTAAGACCTCTTTAACACTGCTTTCCAAACTAAAACATCAAAATCTGCTGTTCAGTTTCTAGTGGTTTTAGTTCTTGGCTGAAAGCTCTTAGTTTTGGTAAGTCTCTGAGATATAATTTGTTCTGTCACTTACAGACATTCTACAATTGAAAGTACTGCAAGACAATTAAACTTCAGGAATGACTCTCTTCAATTCTAACTGAAGAAAAAAATAAACCAGCATTCAATGGTAACAAGGCAAGTTGGACAACCCTGTAGTCAGAATTGATACTTTATTTTATTGTTTAACTGCTTTAATTTAAACAGCCATGTTTTTAATTCTTTTTTACATGGTTTAAGCCAATTGCATTTAAGCCAGAGATGCCAAGAAGTATGGGTTCTAGCATTGGCTACAGATATGAGAGTATGCACATGTTTTGTCCGCAGCTCTGCCAATAGTTTTCAAACCTGACCCTCTGTCTCAAGGCTTGGCCTGTGCTGAGTAGCGTGCCAGTTCTCCTGGCTCGTGCCAAACACTGTGCTGACAAACACGCAAGCTACAGCAGTTAGCAAGCCGGCCCTGAGAGCATCAGCACCTCCTTCCCCAGAGTCAGCTGGGAAAACTCTCAGATTAAAGAAGCCATAAAAAATGAAATATTCACCATTTTTAGCTTTTCTGTAACATATAGTGTTTGAACTGAAAGGTCTTAATGAGCCTTTGTTGCAAAATTGTTTGAAATTTCAACCTGTGAGTGTTTAAATTGGTTGTATATAACTGGTAAGTTTTGAGTGCCAAAAGAGTATTTTCCTCTATTACAATCTCTGTTAGGAATACAGAAATTTTTGTTAAATAAGAAGTTGTCTAACATGGCTGGATTCAGGGTTGACAACTTTTTTAAAAGCTCTGTCTTATCAGAGGCCTCCAAACTTTCTTTTACCAAACTTGCATGGATTTTACTTCAATAAAGAAAATCCAGAGAGGACTACCAAGTTCTTATTTACACTGTGAAATAAATGAACTCTAGTATACAGATACCCAAACTACCAGAGACCTAAGCCGGTAACTTCACGTGATTCAGCTCAGCATCACACAGACTTCATCAGCCTGTCATGATATGCAGTATAATGGCAAAGATCCAATGATTTTAACAAGTTAGCCAGCACTGCATTCACTATCTTGAGTGAAGAGTCAGGATGAAAACATTCATACCTCATCCACTTCCAAGCTGGACTGTATTTTATCTACTTAGCTACCCTAAGAGGGCAGCTGACTTGCCCTGCACCACCTAACTTAGCAGGAAAAGGAAGAGACTTACAAGGTTAAGACCTTACCACAGCATTACACACTGCCTTAAATATCTTGCTTTCTGCCATGAGTTTTGCATGCACGAAGCTCTGTGAACAGCCAGTATCCAACACCTACCCTGGTGCAGCACTATCAGCACTGTAAGCAACAGGTAGCTAGAGCATGTCCTGATAAAAACCATAGAATTACTATGGGAAAGTGTTAAAGGGAACATTTGCTGTATTGAAAAGAACACCTGTGGAAGGATGCTCAGTTGGGACATTTCATCACTTAGTTTCCTTGCTGACTGCTAGAAAAACCTTCCCCTTTTCCTTTTTTCCTCTCACTTGTTTGCTTTCCTTTTCTCCATGAAAGTAGTTATCACCTTCACTATAAATTTACGCCATCAGCTGCAGATCTTGCAAATGGATATTGGCCCCTTACAAACCTGCTTCAACATCCTCTGTGCAATTTACTGCCCATATAAATATGCTCCACGGCATGTGAGAGAGTAGTCCTTTACACACTAAAATCAACTTAAGTTGCCCTTACATTTCAAATATACCCTGCCCCTCTCTGGTGAAGGCACAAGCTCCTGTGTGACTAGAAAAGAAGATGTCTAAGTACAGTTGTAAGTCGAGGAGTAACTTCTTTCCTTTCCTCCCCAAAATTCATCAATTTCCAAGCAGCTCAACTTCCAGTGCTGGAGGCAGGAAATATTCAGGGACACAAAGGCTGGGGACAAATGAAGGAGGAGGAATCACTGCCACTTTGACATAAATCATCTTAGCTTGACATGGAATCTAGCCGTCAGCTTTGAATATGAATTGCAGCTCTCGGATCACGTTTCCATGAGATACCAAAAAGGATCTTTTGTGCCACATGAAACACTAGACTTTACTGGTATAGAGATATGCCCTGGAATGAACTTAATAATCTATTTTTTCCTCAAGGCATTAGTCTTGCCAGTATCAAAGTTTTCCTAATGTAATCTCCTAATCTTAGTCTGTATCTTCACCTATTTGAAAAGCACATTTATTTAAATAGACATCAGTAAAGAGAATGCAGACACAGTATAAAAGACAAAGCTTCCAATTTATTTAACATACTTTGTATCTGTTTTTAATAAGAGAAAATCATCTACAGTCAGAAACTAATGAAAATGAAAAAATACTTCATGCAGCACATTCTCTACATTAATTCTCAAATCTTGTTTTTAACTGTCTACATAATTTGCATTTATTTGGGTACTTCAGCAATACTTCTATTCCACTACTCAACTCCCACAAATCAGCAAACAAATGCTAAATACAATGTGGCAGTAGAAGAAAATAAATGTAACATACCACAGGAACATAATACAGTGCTGCATCATATACTTCATATTTCCAGGTTCACTGGCTATTGTAACAGATGCAGACTGTGTCTCCAGGCTTGCCTGTGGTGAGGCTGAGTAGGAGGTGCCAAGCACACTGGAAGAGGTGCAGGGTGGTGCCCATCACAGCCAGTGCCCCACCGTGCAGCCAGGCTGAGCCGCGTGGGCTGTGCCGAGCTACATCTCCCGTGCACAGCACAGCTCACAGGACAGGGCTGTGCTGCTCAAATCCCTTGGCCACAGGACAGGTTGTGGGGGACATGAGCCCCTGGACAGCTCCCCCTCCGTACCACCTGCATGGTCCTGCCTTTATCTGACAGCACAGCACCAACTTTTCACATGACCATCATTCCTGACTATTCCTGACAGGGTTGTCTCCTTGTAAGCAAATCCTGTAAGAGCGTGAATGACCAAGAGGGGTTGACCAAGACCTCTCTGCTGAGGCTGAGGTCTGCATGGTGTGGTGCCCGTGGGGAACAGTCCTGTTCAATGCCACACCACTCAGGGTCCAAGGTCACTGAAGGTATGGAAGATTACCTGTAATATTCTCTTCTTAAACTGGCAGGTCTAATAAACAACATTTAAATGATGCCTTACAAAGTCTAAGTTCCTTTCTTACTGTAATCATAAAGGGCCAGCACCTCCCAATGCAGAACAAGGCAATGAACAATTATTTCTAACACAGTAGTCCACCAACAGTACTATACAGATCATTTTTCTGCTTCCTCTTTACTCTGGCATGTATACATGGCATGTGCACAGTGGCTACGTGTTCATGCAGATGGACAGGTATGTCCAGTTATTAACCACGTAGTTTTAGTTATTAAATTTACTAGCCACAGTATTATTAGCTATTCTGCATGGGTAACTGCACTCAAATAAGCACAATGAAAAAGCAAGCACAGGTTGTGGCCTTCTGTCCCACCCAGCCTGTTTGTTTTGTGATCAGAAAAATCGAGTGGCCTTGGCTACCTAATGTGCCCAGAAAAATAACCTTCAAGTATCATTTTACCACAACACCAAAATTATGGCTCTCATGAAAGAAAGTTTCCAAAGAAGCAAACTTATAGATTTAGCTAGACACACTAATCATTTCCTATGAAAAGAAATAAAATATTGAGTTAGTAACTGCTGAATATTTTGACGCTCTCTTTCCAACAATTCCTTTCCATAATTAAGTTCAGATTCTAGAATTCCAGATTTTATGCCTTTAACTAGCTTTCATTTTTTCCAGTATAGTGTTATATATTCTAGTCAAGCTAATCTCACTATAAAAGCAATTCAAATAAATGAAGGATTTCTAAGTATTAACAAAACTCATTTCAGGCACCGTAATTAGCTTTTAAAACCATGATGTATGTAAGCACAGACCCAGGTCAGCAGTGACTAGAAATATAACTCAAGTGATACAAAAATCAGACACTGCTCTATAAAATAATTAAAGGGTTTCTTCCACATTATTTTAGGGGGGTTTTGTCTTCTATAATCCTAGGTATTGTTGCTATAAAACAATACAACCCACTAGCCAAGCAAATAAAAAAATTCAAAAAAAAAACCAACTCAGAATGAAGTGTAAAAACTCTACACTTACCAAGTTATCATGATTTAAAAGTCTAGGGAAAAGTAAAATAAAATTAAGTAAATTGAAATATTTTCCTTAGAAAATTCTGAAATGTTGCTTTTTTTTTAACTCCTTAATTTTTCAATATTGCAATAAATTCAATTTCTAATAAAGAGTAATCGTGAACCAAAGCACTCCTTCAGAGTTCATATCCTCAATCTATTTGATAATTATGAGACGCATAAAAATGAAAATGAAATCCATCAAGCAAAGCTGTATTAAAAAGGTAACATTTTTCACTGATAAACATGTGATTAGAACTTTATGACCTGTTTTGCTTTGTCTTTTCTCATATTACAGATCATATTTGGTCTCACTTTTGGAGCTTCAAAAGGCCTGATCTAATACAGTCCCTCTGGGGACAAATATGTAAAAATGGGAAAACAAGGTATCTCAGAGAAAGAAGTTTTCCAGATTACAAATTGACATAGTTCTAAATATAGGTTTCTAAACCATGAAATAAAGAATTTTTCCTAACTAAACTTTGAAGATTAAGGAACTGAGATAGTTGACCAAGAAGAATGGTCAAAAAATCATTGGAGAATGGTTAAAACACTTGGAGAATGGTTAAAAAACCAGAAACCGGAGAATGGTTTCCAGCCAGTTTTCAAAATGCCATCCTTCCAATTTCATATTCAATTTCTAAGAAAAGAGTGCTTCATTTTTGATGCCACAGATTCTAATCACATGATATGACAGCAAAAAAAAGCAAAACCTCTCTCTGAAGTTATAGCTCTGCCCCCTCACTACCAAGGCTGTGTAATGTGCTTTTTAATGCACATTAAAAAAATAAAAGCAGTTTTACACATCTTTATTCCTTGAGATGTGCTTAGGTTACCTGTCTCTTTCAGGTGGTAATTATGCATGTTTCTAAATAAGACTGCAGATTCTTTTTAACAAAATTTTTAGCTTACTTTTACTCTCAAATAACCTAGAAACTTAATGAAGATTTATAACATAAGGATAAAAAAATAAAATAACAGAAAGAGCACAAACCTCTGATTGTACATGCCCCGGAAATTATAATTTGCTCTGTAATTGGGAATTGGCTTTGGATCTAATGGCCTGTAGATGGCAGGCTCTCCTCTTTTCATTGCCAGACCATTCAGCTCCACAGTTGGTGTTATACTGCCTGCAAAAAAACCAATACAAGTAAGGTGATTTTAAATACTGAAAGACACATAAGCAGTACTGAGCTGCAAAGAGAGAGCTACACGATATTTTTTTACTCTTAAATTAAAAAGATGTAACTAAAAAGAAATTTCAGTTTCTTTAAAAGATGGGAATATAGATGCCAACTTAATCACAAGCAATGAAAAAGAACATTTTAAAATCTCTCTCAGTGCATTCTCTATGCAGTTTCATAGAGATTATAGTATCATATAGAGATAATGCACATTATAGAATTCATAGAGATTCATAGAATCATAATGGAATAATCTTCACATTTGAATGAAAAAGTCAGTGCAATAATCAATAATCAAGCTGGTTATTCATTTTCCAAAGTACTTATAATACATTATGATACTTTCTGAAAGAACTTATAAAGATAACAGAATAATGTGTCTTTCTGCTGAATACCATTAAATAAAACCACAAATAGAGCAGAGTCATTGAAAGAAGCACGAAGTAACAGGCATTACTGCAGTCATTCAGGAATCTTACAAAAAGATAGGAAAAAATTATTTGCAAGACTTGAACACTTGTCTAAGAACTAATGGTCTCATAGGAGTGATATAACAGACTGAACATACAGCTTCTGGAAATCAGTGCAACTACAGCCATCTACTGGTGACAGGATGCAAAAACAGAAGGTAGCCAGTACTTGTCCACTTGCAGGGTTTCAAAAACGCCAAATAAGCTACATCCAGCTTCTTTCTTTTTTTTTGGGGGGGGGGGTTTAGATGAAACGTCCAGCTACATTAATCCCTACTTACACTGTTGTAAGAGAATCCTAAGTGAGCTAAATGTGCATTCCAACAAAAAGGAGTTAATATATTCTGAAAATATTTTCATGAGAGACTCAAATAAATTTACCCTTAAAAAGCTATGATTAATTTTCCAGTCTGACATTGAAGCTTTATATGCCAAATGATGAAAATGTTTATGCAACTCTTACTCAAAAACTTATATCAACAACAATTCTTATAATTTCCAGAGCAAGACATTATTATGAATTCAAATTTTTTATAAAAATACAAAACGTCATTTTGATGAGAAGATACCTGTGCATATACAATGCACCTTTCTTGGATCAAAATGACAGTGTTACGTGATAAAATTTCTAATTAATTCTCTTAAGGCCTATTCCTCTTGTTATCAGATTTTCCCTCTAAGAATATGCTCAAAGCCAAAAAACTCTAGAAACTCAGTAATACTCTGCAATGTCAAGAACCAAACGCAGGATCACTTTCAATAGAGGTTTGAGCCTCCTTCTTTCTAAGCAGCCAAAGTCACAGTGACTGTGAAGGAAACAGGGCAAAACCAGTGTCCTAGGTCTGGAGAGGCAATGTACTGATCTCCAAAGGAGCAAGAGAACACTACCACACCATTCTCAAACAATCCTTCATGGCTAATGCTCAGGATAATACTCACAGGTTCTAAAGGAAATTTACTCCTGCTTTTCTCTTTCCAACACAGAGAAGATTAACTGCAAAATTACTTCATTTTAAGAAAGTGGCTGAAGAATACATTTTTAAAAGAGGGGGAAAGACAGACAGAAATTAAAGGAGGAAAAGGGAAAACAGAAAAGAGGCAGGGGGAAAAGGACTGTTTAAAAATAAAAATGAGAAAATATTCTCACCACTTGATTTCCTTTACATTAGTCTGAAATGAAGTTATGATTTTTTTCTTTATTGATTAAGACAGATCACTGAGCATGTGCATGAGATGCGTACCTCAGAAGGTTCTGCATGCACTGAAGGCAACTTGCAGGTAATAGCTCAAAATGAAGGATACAAGACACCAGTATACATTCTTTCCATTATTGAAACAAGTTTCTAAAGCCACCTGAAAGCTTTCTGAAAGCACAGGTTGCTCTGAAAGAAAACTCAGCATGCAGGAAATTACCTGTCAAAGTTCTCATGCCAAATCCTAGCCTTTTGTTTATGCCAGAAATGCAATTTCACAGAATTGGACTGGATAAAATTTCCAATTTCATTGGAAAGTTAGCTAAAATAATGCTTTGGGAAATGTGTTTTAGTTAATTCAGTCTGGTTTCCTCCTTTCGGCTTACTGTTGATCACATGCCATCACTTTGTACACATCTAAGCATTACCTAAATAATATATTCCCTTACAGTTCAACCATTTTAGGTATGTGCATTAAAAATTCTTCCATGAAAGCTTACTAGAGGTTCTATGTTATCCAATCATACTATAGCTATGTTTATTTTCATCCCACAAATTTAAGTATCTTGTTAAAATTACTTATTTAGTGCTATAATATGCAAACACTTAACAAGATCTAACACTCAGAGGAAAATGTCATACCTGGATTATTGTTTACATTGTTTTTGGGTGGTCTAGGCGTTGGTTTGGGAAGGGTAGTTTCATTCAATGCTTTGCTAGCAGCAGCATGTTGGGCCTTTTTAATACTGCTTCCTTCAGCTTCCCATGTCTGTTCTCCAAGAGTCAGCTGCACTGTGAACATCTTCAAAGACAAAGAACAGGTAAACACTGGCAAGATTATCACTGTGGATTAGAACAATTAGTACAAAAGTTTCCAGGGCTGAAGAGAAACCATGCTCTCTTTTCATTGTATTCAACTCCCAGATAATGCATCTGATTCTTCCAGAGATCAGTGAGACCTTATTAGTGAGCAACATTTGGCCTTTCTAATCACAAAGTAAAACAGTGTAATGGTAATGTCAATTATCAAAGAACAGAATAATATTTAAACCAAGTAAGAATAACTTCAAACTGATCCTCTGCTCTTGGAAGACTACGTACAGGTCAGCTAAGAACACATTTCTTCATATATTTGAATATATGTAGTCACTTTACTCGTAGAAAACAAATACTAAATATGCTACTGAGAAAAAAAAATTTGAAATAATTATGAATGAATATAAATGATTACACACTTCTCAAGGCAGCAGAGAGTTTGGCCCCGATAGTTTTACAGAGTGAATTAATTTCTCACATACCCAGATTTCTAAAAATAATGTCTTTTGTTAGGGCAGAGTCACAACTCAAATATGTTCAAAAAGATAAAGTAAGAATCAAAAGAAATATTATCTTTTTAAATGAAACTGCAGTTCTTAATGTAAAATCTATAGTGAGGACAGGAACTGTAAACCTCCAGAGTTCAGAAATGGACTAACTGATAAAAATAATATATTTCAAATTCTGTGATAGAGGGCTATTTCAAGTATCCACGCTGTGCAAATTGTGCAGATAAAACTCAATGCATGTTTAAGATATTAGATAGAGTCTATCTTCCATATGATACATAAATGTTCTGTTTAAAATTGAGTCTCTGAGAACAAGGGGAGGAAGGCTAGGAACTCAATATATTTGCCATATAATCCCTAGATAAAAAGTAGGACTTAATAGTCAGATACATACAGTAAACTAAGATACATCTACCTCAAAAAACAGACTAACTTACTTGAGTCAACAGAAAAAAAAATCTACATGTAAGAAGTGTATATAAAGTAAAATTTTAATTTTGACAGCTCTCTAATTTGTTTATTTATTTATTTATTTATTTAATTTTGCTAGATCCAGGACCAGGTTTTTAGAGATGAATATGGTAGGCAGTCTTTAAATCTGCCTTTACATATACATTTTTTTAGTATGTACTTGCAAACAAGCATTTAAACACAAGTACGTATGTGTCTCCCAACTCAGCCCTTTGCACACGCACTCACTGCATTCAAACTGAATGCTATAAATACATACTCGTTTCTTAATTACAGCCTTGAGGTTTGGCCTACTGTAATTTTCAGAAGCACAATGCAAGTCCCTGTAACACAGCTCCTATTGCCCTGTTGATTTTGCACAGCAATCACAACAATTTCCTCATGGAAGAAAGAGAGAAATAGTCTCTTAATTTTACACTCTGTCAAACCCTACCCCCACCTGAAAGCTAAGATGGGTATTAGAGCTAAATACCCATAATTATATAAATTACCTACAAACATACATCCCTATTACTAAAAAAGTTGAAATTTCATTTCTGGGTCTGGAGTTTATATATTTTATATTTTGCACGAAAATATCAGTGTAGTATTTTTATAGGAGGAGGAAAATCCTGAATTTAAATGAAAATATGATTAATAATGGCTACTTACCTACCTATAACTCTTAGTGCTTAGAGCAATAAATAGGAACTTAGGATGATAAAGGGCTTGCTCAGTAAACTTCTGCCAGTCAGAGCACCTTCTCATTTAACACATCTGC
>VZTT01059397.1:12849-31030 GCA_013400855.1 Buphagus erythrorhynchus | reverse complement strand
AAAAAAAAAAAAAACAAAACAAACAAAAAAAAAAAAAAAAACAAACCAAAAAAAAACCCCAAAACATTCAACACCTGAAAAACTTTCTAATGAAGGGCTTACTGAAATTAATATATAAAAAATTTTTGATTACTATCAGTATTTTTGCCCCTTCTCCCCCACTAATCCATTAAAAATATCCAAGTATCTTTACTCAGAGGGATAGTATTGTTGGATTAAGATCCCAAATCACTCATTATACCTTGGAGTACAAGTACTTTAACACAGTTGCACTAGTATAATGAAAATAATAAATCCTATGACTGTGACTCTGTGCTTTGGAGAAGAGGTTCAGACTGGAATGCCATTTTTATTACTGAGGAAAGACAGATAACTGATTTAAGTCTCTGGAAAGGCAAAAGTAGAAAAAAATTAAAAATTAGGATGCAATAACCTGCCCTTCTCATAAGTATCTTTGGTAAAATACTAATAGTGACAGATTTAAAATATACATATGCAGTTTGCTATATGTTCAAATACCTCATGTGTTCAAAAAATATGTAGTAAATTCATACTGTACAAATTCTAGTATCACTTTACAGCAAATGCCATTCAATACAGCAGAATTGTTAGAAAGACTAACTTAAAGACTGAGAAGATGTAGAACTATAGAAGTCTTTGGCATACAACATGTCTGCATCTGATTTTAAATACATTAGCATAAACAGGAATTAATTGAAAAACTTTCTTAATTGTAAACATTAAAGTCAATGGTGGCAGAATTCAAGCCACATGCCTTAAACATATTTAAAATGAAATCAACAACATGAAATATCATCACAATAACTGAAGTTTAAGAAACTCACAGTATTTACAGTATTTTAGCCCACAAACATGAGTATGAGAAAGGCATCACTCATATTGTACTGCACAAAATGCTACTGAACACCTGGTCTTGAGCCCTTGAGCCCTAGTTGTGAATTGCCACTTCAGCTTCCAGTATTTTAAAAGTTTATTCTTCATGAAAGCAGAACTTACTAATAACCAAATAAAATATTATGTTCTACAGTACTGATGTTCTAAAGGGAGAAACTATGGGATGGATCGTTTCCTATTATTAAGTATAAAACAAGAAAAATCAGTTTAAGAGTAGTATCAAGGAACTGCGAAAATGGACAAGAAAAGGTTTAAGGGAAAAAAAGACACTAAAAGTAAAGTACACAGAAAATTCAATTCTGAAATCAGAATTTATCATAACATATTGGGTGGTGGATGTTTTTTTTTTTAATATATCTAAAGCTGCAGAGCTCCTACAAGAAACTATTTTGTAAATTAATCTGTATAAGCAAAGATGCCCAGGCAGTAATATAATCATAGAGACTAACTCTTAAGCAGATGAGATATGGAGATAATAAATTTGTAATCAGTTCTAAAAATTCACTTGTAGAAAGATAGACAAAAGAAAGAATACAGCTGATATAGTGATGGCCCATTATTTTCATACTACCAGGCAGCCAATCTTTGATGTCATGACAAAAGGTGAAAAAAAAACTATGTTCCACCTTTTCTTTACATTTTTAGTATATATACACCAGTTTTGTGCTGTTTTATAAACAGTGAAGCAAAAACATTTTGGGGCCTTCCAACTACAAGCACAAACATAATAAAATACACTGCTACATAAAATGTAGGACTTGGGGGAGAGAGATTTCACTAAGCTGGTCAGAGATGAAATGCAGTTATATAATCAAAATTTTTACATCTTCTAGGCAGATATTTCTGAAAAATCTGACTTATACAAAAGGGATGGTTCATTTAGGATACTAAGATTACAATTAGAGAAGTCCCCACACCCCATTTCAGGTGGCTACCCAACTCACATCTAGGAAATTCCTACACCCAAGTGTCTCCAGAGAAGCTTCCCTTCCAGTTCAGCAGTGGTTATGGACACTTTCACCTCTCAGAGAAAGCTGGACTGCACAGCTGTGCCTCCCAGCTTTGTGCCTTTACTCAACTGCCACGTCAAGACACAACAGAAATTATATTTCCTAATGTTTTAATCACACACATCTATCCAATCAAAGTCTGCAAGTTGCAGTGCTGCCATTTTTGTAAGGCTACACTGCAGGGTTTATGGTGTCTTATGAGAATGTTGCAATGGTTTCTCCTCATAGTCTCACCCACACAGATGCAGTAGAAATGAAATAGCAAACACATTTAGGGATGCAAATATACTAGAATTGCATTTTACTTCACTTCCCCTTTTGAGCACTTAGTACATAGGCAACTACACAGGTTTCATTACATAGTTGGTATTGACTTTCTTATTAAACTATGTACAAGCTGAGAATTTTCCTGACAGACTAAAAATGACCAAACCAAAAAAATCTCACACGAAAACAACAAAACTAAACTCCTCACATTTTAAAGCGAAAATATTGCTGTAAAATAGTCCATTCATTCTTTTAATATATCAGGAACAACATTGTTGTAAGTTGACGATGTCTTTATACCAGGTGACCACAAAAGTTGCTCTATTGCTCATCACCTCAGCTGGACAGGGGAGAGAAAATATAATGAAAGATTTGTGGTCTAGACAAGTGCATGAAAAGATCACTCACCAGTTACTGTCACATGCAAAACAAACTCAGCTTGAGGAGATTAAATGCATTTACTGTCAATCAAATCAGAGCAGAAAAACAAGAAATAAAACCTAAATAATAATAATAATACCTTCCTCCCACCTATTCTTTCTTCTCAGGTTTAAATTCACTCCTGAATTCTCCATGACCCAGATGGATGGCAAATGGGGGTTACAGTTAGTTCATCACATGTTGTCTCTGCCACTCCATCCTGCTAAGGGGAAGACTCCTCATATTCTTCCCCTGCTCCAGCATGAGGTCCATCTCACAGGCAACGGTCCTCCACAAATTTCTTCAACATGAGTCCTTCACACAAGCTGCAGCTCTTTGTGAACTGTTCCAGTGTGGATCCCTTCCACAGGGTGGCATCCTTCAGGAATAGAACGCTCCAGTAGGAGCCTCCCACAGGGTCACAAGTCATGCCGGTACATCTCCAGCATGAACTCCTCTCTCTCTCCATGGGGCCACAGATGCTGTGGGTGTCCCTCACGGGCTGCAGGTGGATCCCTGCTCCACCATGGAGCTGCAGGGGCACAGCTGTTTCACCATGGGCAGCACCACGGGCAGCAGAGGAGCCTCTGCTCTGGAGCCTGGAGCACCTCCTCCCCTCCTTCTGCACTGACCTTGGTGTCTGCAGAGCTGTTACTCTCATGTATTCTCACTCCTCTCCTCTCCTACTGCACTTCCTGTTGTGCAGCAACTTTCCTTGCTTCTTAAATCTGTTATCCCACAGACACTACCAACAACACTGATGGGCTCAGCCTTGGCTGGCAGCAAGATTCATCTCGGAGCCAGCTGGCACTGGCTCCATTGGGCACAAGTGAAACTTCTGGCAACTTCTCATGGAAGCCACCCCGTTACCAAAACCTGGCCATGCAAACTCACTACAAATGTTTAGTTACGTTTACAGATGCAGGGTACTTTTTAAAAATTGTGAATACACTTGTATCATGCTAAAAGCACCATGCGGCATAAAGAATTAGTTAACACTTTTTCTGATTATTATTACTTTTTGTATTTTTTCAGAATCACTTTATAGCCTTAGATCTTATGACATAAAATATGAACTAAATGCTCAGGTGAAATGATTTTTAGACTATATTAGAGTAATTGAATAAACAAAGACAGATAAAGTAGATAAAACACCACAAAAGGCAGAAAGCATGGACAATGAGTTTTCCAAACAGACTTGTACAATGTGGGAAAATTGAAAAAGCAGTATTAGAAAGCTGTATGCACACTCAACAGATAGAGAAACTAATGTCCTGAACAGTCAAAACAGAAGGCTGGACTTCATCTGTGCAGAAAGTGAAAATGCACATATGCAGTAGTCACCACACTTTCACACTGCTTCATCATACAACCCCGAATATCAAATTTAATCTGTGCACAAGTATGTAATGGTGGCACATATGACATACTTGTGAAGGACTTTACAAATGAAACAACTGAGGGTCAGCCACTGCTGAGCAAGAAAAATTACTTGACAGATCTAGTATTTCATAGAACCAAGAGTTCTGCTTATACCTTCTGATCAGTGTCCATTTTTCACAACTGTCTTACATTAACGATCCCAGATCCTTTTCTGCAGAACTGCTACCCAGCACGTTCTAGCCTGTGCTCTCTTTGTGAATCTGTTTCCTAGCTAATGAGACTTTGTTCTTGTCTTCCTTGAATTTTCTTATTAAAAAACCCCAACAAAACAGAAAAAAAGAAAAACATAATAATTAATTTTTTTCAAGATCACATCAAATTTCAATTCTAATTCCAAAATGTTTGCAAGTCTTCACTAAGCCTGCTTTATAGCATCTACAAATTTAATAAGTGAACTGTTTCATCCACATCATTAATGAAAATATTGAAAGGTACAGGAAGAGCAACCCAATAGACTGAGGGCAATGTCTAAGCAAGCAGCAAGCATCTCAAGGTTTTTTTCAGGCCAACCCCCATTTTGGTTTGAAGATTGTTAATGTGATTCTTCTGTGAAAGTCCCAAGTCACAGAACTTTAATAGTTAAGAGTTTCCAAATTAAGAAGGGTTTGGTTTTAGTTTTAGCTTTAAAATTCCACTAAATGCTCTTTTCTCCTTCTATTCTCCTGATATTAATTCATTTATTCAATTACACAAAAGCATACAAAACTGCCTAAAGGTAAGACATATTTCTGGTGTGCCATTTCTCATATTTATGGCAAATATTTATACATTTGTGAACATTACAAAAAGTAATAAGGAAGTTCTAAGCCTCATGCAATTTTTTTTACTGTGTTGTATCTAGGAGCTTATTTGGGCTTGACAAAAGACACAGCTCTGCATTCCCTTCAGAGCAGTTAATTAGAACTTTTGTCTTCAAAAGCCAAGTAACAAGATGGTCACACAGTAGCAGTTTAGCGAGAGTATGACTTAAAGCAACAATCAGCAGATGGTTATGCAGACTTATTAGCAAAATTTATCTTATTTATACATTTTAAATAGCAAAAATTAAAACACTAGGCATGAAATTGCACAGGATTTCTCTGTTTTTTAAAACATACATATTTTTCTATAACACTTCTGGTCCTCCCTGTTTATTCTTCCCATTTGCTCCTCCATCAATTTCACGGCTTTTTGCCTTATGAGGAGTGATTTGTCAACAGCCAAACTGATCTAATGACTTGCTGCCATAGCAAGGGACAATCTCATGTCCTCTCTTCCCTGCAGCAAAAAGCCAACACTTTTTGTCCATCTCACTGAACCAGTTCACGTGGCAGGTAAGGAGAAAGATCAGAGGAGCATCTGGTCTGTACAAGGAGGGCCACAAACTCCTGACCTGGAGTGGGAGCAAGGCATTAGCTCTTTCAACCCCTGCTAATCAGCTTAGCTTTGCTGTCAAGCCATACACTGAAGTTCATCTCCTTCACACTGTTACTCACAGAGCCTGTGATCTCATCCCTGATGATTACATCTTCAGAAACCTGTGGCCTGGTTTCCTTTTTTTTTTTTTTTTTATTGTGCCTTACAGTAGAGAATCTTAGTTTCAATGGATATATGAACGTAGCCACCAGCTAATTAACAGCTAACTAATACATGTTGGAGAGTGAAGTGATGCCTTAAAAGTATTTTACTTTGCAGAAGTATAAGATGGGTGAGGGAGAAATTACTAACTCTTTTATTTTCATTGTTCTGGTACGATATTTTACAAGCAAAGGAAGTGACACAGAATATTAGGGACTAATACCCAAAATTTAAGGTGCTGCAAGGCTTAGAAAAAAGTTCCTCTTCTTGCTCAGTGTTAAACTCAGTCCCTGAAGACTAAATACTACAGTTTCTTACAATTTGTTTCCTCTGCTCTTGGACTGGAGCAGAAAAGGGTTGTAGATAAAGCCCCGGGAAGGCAAGGAAGGGCCAATCAGCTGCAGTGAACACCAGGTCACAACATCAAATTCCATCATGCTTTCAGATATTATCAGCCACAGAGGAGTACCTTTTGCCAACTCTCATGTACAAGCAGTAAGAGCCTTCCTGAGGAAAGGAAGGAAGGTATTTTTGGAAGAAAAAATCAAGTAGGAAACAGATTAAAAATCCACAGTCATATTTTTCAACCACTTCTTCAAACAGCAGTCAGCTCAACCTCCCTTTTGAATTACTACACAGAATAGGCACATTAAAACAACATAAAAAGACTTAAAACTCAGAAAACTGAGGTAGAAACTGCTTCATCTTACACACTTCTTTCATCATGAAATTATATCTGTTCTCTTACTTCCAATATGATGGTGATCCAATTTGCTACAAAAGGCATGCAAGTCTCTGAATCAATGACCACATTACCATTATCATAGAATCACATTATGTGGGAATACATATTATTTATATCTGTCACTGATTTAATCCTTCTTTAACAACTCACTTTAAAATTGTTTCATGTAAATTTGAAAAGAAAAGTGAAAAAACAAGCCAGACAAATAAGGCAGGTAATTATGGAATCAAAGACTAAACCTAAAGATTTTCTCAATCAACAAAATGGCCAAACATGGGGACTTTTGCTGCCATTTAACTATGAAGTGTTAACAACAGGACAAGAACGGAAGTCTTACCCTGCAATCAGGATTGGATTTATACAACTTCAAATACATAGAATATGTCTCAGAGTAAATATAATAAGCAAACATTTACGATGTAGTAAATTAATTAAACCACTACAGCATTAGTCAAGTAACTAGCATGAAAAATCGGTGATCTACAAAGCCATCTATGTGCACAATACCTCTCATACTAGCACAGTCATCCATATTTTATGGCACTGCTGTACAGTGAGATATTAGGACTCAGATAAGGATGAAAGGCATCTATAATTCAGGTTCACAAATACAAGCAAAGTGTCTAAATTGTCCCTGGAGTCAAAGGAAATACAGCATGGGATTACCATGGTTTACCAGAGCGTATTGGGTTTGCATGGCCAAGTTTTGGCAGCAGGGGGTTACAGGAGTGGCTCTTGTGACAACCTACCAGAAGCTTCCTCTGTGTCCAGCAGAGCCAACCCCGGCAGCTCCAAAAACAGATGTGCTGCTGGTCAAGACTGGGCCAATTAGAAATGGTGGTAACACCTCCAACATATTTAAAAATAAGAAAAAGTCCTTGTGCAGCTGTAACTGTGGGCAGAGAAGAGCAGGGTGGGAGTATGTGAGAGGAACAAGTGTGCAGACACCAAGGTCAGTGCAGAAGGAGGGGCAGGAGGTGCTCCAGGCACCAGAGCTGGGATTGCTCTGCAGCCCATGGTGATGGCCATGGTGAAGCAGCTCTGCCCCTGCAGCACATGAAGGTCCATGGGGATGCAGAGATCTGCCTGCAGCCCATGGAGGAGCCCCATGCCTCCCCATGCAGGTGGATACCTGAGAGGAGGCTGTGACCCCATGGGAGACCTGTGGAGAATGGGGCCCTGCTCCTATGCTGGAGCAGCTTGTCCTTGAAGGATTGCACTGCATGGAACAGTGACCCATGCTGCAGCAGTTTGGGGATGACTGCTGCCTGTGGGATGGACTCATGTTGGAGAAGCTTATGGAGAACTATGTCCTGTGGGAGGGACCCCACGGTGCAGCAGGGGAAGGACTCCTCTCCCTAAGCAGCAGGAGCAAAAGCAGGTGATGAACTGACTGTAATTCTCATTCCCCGTATCCCTGTGCTGCTGGGGGAGAACATAGAGCTGGGAAGGAGGGAGGGGCAGGAAGAAGATGGTTTTAAGGTTTTATTTCACTTCTCATTATCCTGCTCTGATGTTATTAGTAATGAATTCAATTAATATCTCTCATTTGAGCCTGTTTTGTCTGTGATGGTATTTGGTGAGTGATCTCTCCTGGTCCTTATCTCAACTCATGAACCTTTCATCATACTTCCTCTTCCCTGTCCAGGTGTGAAGGAGAGTGAGAAAGTGGCTTTGGTGGGTGCCAAATCCAGCCAGGGTCAACCCACGAGTCTTTTAAATACCCAATACACAATGCCAGCTGAGATGTCCTGAGATACCACATTTGGATACCTGCCTATTCCATCAGCTGCTGCTTCAGGAAGCAGAGATTTTCTCTGAAGACTCAAGCCACATCTGACACTGCATGTGGCAGGCAGTTCAGAGAAACCCTGACATAAAGAGGCAATGAAATGGCAATAATGTGTGTATTTAAAGAAATGTATTACACTAGTCATCAGAACAGCCAGCAGACCCAGGAAATTATTCAAGGTGATCAACAAGTAGGCTTCCAATTTAGGATTAGCTAACCACACAGCTGAGTGGCAGCTGAGAAGCAGATAGGGTAACTTAGTGTCTCAAACTGCACAAGATGCCAAAATACAGGCAACTGAATCCTACCCAAAGTCTACTGCCAAACTTGTCTTCAACAAGTTATTATAGATGTTACTAAAACTAACAGACACAATTACAGAAGTAAATAAGCTCCCTTGCAGAGACATGTCTTTTTGTAAACAATGATGGAAAATGCAGGGGTTAGGGTGCTGACTGCAATTGTGCACATTTGCATGAGCAAGAGTCTGAAAACTTGTAACAAGAGAAACTTAACAGAAAGTGGAGCATACTGACAGGCAGGAATGCAACTCTTTCCTTGCTTCCCTGGCAACAGCAAGGCTGACATGAAAAAGCTGAGAAAAGAGCAACTCAGGCCACAGAGCATCTTACTGTGTACAGTAAAACTAATGACCCCAGACTGTATATGTGGCTAATTTTCTTTTCTAACAGAGAAATCAGTCAGATTCTGTGTATACCAGACAGCCACTCAAAGACTCAAGTAGAGACTTCACAGACAGACATGAAACAGAGGTCCTAAGTAGAGAAATTATACTCTAGATAAAAATATTCATCTGGAAAAATAATGGGAAAAAGGATTGTTATTATGTATTAAAATGGTAAGGGATATTAATCAGATTATCAACTTGAAGATTTCAATGCCGGAAGAAAACTAAAAGATAAAGAAAGCCAATCTGTTGCATCAGAAACTGAGACAGTTTGGCATCTCAAAACATTTCAACCTGATACAACCCAAAGCCCAAGCGGGAAAATCAGTCTGGTTTATATAAATGTTTGCTACGTTAAGATAATCTCATCAGAAAGTCTGTCTCAATTTATTGTTCCTGTCCAGAAAACAGAGAAGGTGGTATAAAAGCCACGGAATTTTCCAACAGCCAGTACAAGCTAACCCAGTTCTCACAGTGCCACAAATTTTCAGCTCAGAAAAGACTCTCAACCATCCAGACAGAACATTGGTTCAGACACAGCCATCAGTTTGACCCAGCCACGATACCCTGAACTACTACTGGGAAGAAAATGTGAAACCCCTTCATGAAACATTAGAGGCTTCTTTGTGGGAGGCGTTCCTCATCCAAAACTCATCATGGTTTGAGGTAGATCCCAAAAACTAGCTTATAGGTGGCTATAATGCCTTACAGATCAGAGGCAGGACACACACACTACCCAACACTACAGGTGATATCCTTTTTTATTTGCTTACTGCACCTGAGAGCAAGCACTAACCCAAAGCACAAGAGCGGGCTATCCAGTATCCTAACTCTTCAGCTCTCTCCCTTACCATGACTACAAACTACTTATGACTTCTTGAAAACTGGAAACTTGTATCTCCCCCCAGACACTGTGATACATTGTCATATCTGTAACACTTTTTAAAAGACTAAGTGGTCATCATACCATCTTACTCCAGATACAGGTAACTCACATTCGCCTTACATTTAAAAAAATGAGTTAGTGAGCTTTCTTGAAGAAAAATAGTTGAATAGAAGGGAATCTAAGCCACTAGTTTAACAATCAATCATCAGCTTAAAAGTGAAGGGGATTAAGTAAATGAAAAAAACATGACTCAGACCCGACACACTGAGGCTACAGACTTGCTTGCATCAAAGCTGTAATTGGCTCCTTATTTGTCATATTGGAGTCTAATCTAGTTGCTTCCAAGAATCTAGTTTCTGATTTAATTAGTATTTTGAAATTTCTCTCCTATATATTTTCTAAAAGCTTCTTTCCCAATTTGTGCTAACAAGTAGTAGTTACATTCCTAAAATCTCCAACAGCTTTGACTGATTTTAAATTACAACACACTCCTGCTTTAAGTAAGACATCCCTCCAACTGTTATTTTGTTCTGGAGCAGGCAAAAATTACTTAGAGACTTCAATCCCTAACTAGACATTGCATTTTATTAATGGAATTCAGAAAATCATCTTAGTTTTCCTTGACTACCTGTGACAAACTACTTCTCAATGATTTGAAGTAGCAAATTTGGTGAAGTAGCAGAAACTGCCTTTTTCTTTGAAAGGAAGTTACAGCTCCTGCTACAAGCCCTCCTCCTACTGCAGTCAGCTGGCTATAATTAACAGCTACAAGATCCTCAGAGAAGGCGGTTTCAGTGGACAAAGCAACAGGTGTTGCAATCTATTGTTAGAAGTAGATGAAATTCTGATTTGTGTGCCTTTTTTTGTTCTCCATGAGTGTACTTAAATAAAAACACTGTATTTGATAACTAAAGTGATGAATGCCCACATTGAAGTCTCATACAGCTTCCAAAAAGTTGCAGCTCCCAGGGGGGTCAAATTGCCACCTTCTGTTCCTGACACATCCCTGGAGTTCCCCCTTCTTTCAACTCTTCCATAGACAATTTTTGAATTGCTTGATTATAAGATAATGTTGACATACAGTTCATACAGACACTAGTTCCCTGCTCACTGGGGGACAGGACTGGGCCTCTGCTCACAGGCACAGAGTACCTGTGAGATGAGGAGTTCCACACTGGTTTGACAGAGCCTCCTCCCTATCCTCCCTATTTTAAGTGCAGCTCTCCTCAGTCAATGAATAAAAGTAAAATAATTTCTGAGTATTAGATTGGGCCTACCAAGTGCTCTGAACTGAAGATAAGCACAAAATCTAAGTTTTCAACTGTAGAAAATTAAGTTTAAAGATGCTGTGCTTGGGGGCAAGGTCTAGAAATCTTGCAAAATTTATGACATGGGCCTGGCTCAACAACAGCAGAAACAGAGTCCAAAAATTAAGGAAGTAGACAAATCATACATACCCTGTGGTGACATGGGGCAACCAACATTGGACTCCAACAAAGATGGGAACAGATATGTGTCTGGGAGAGCTTAAGAGAAAACCAAAGGAGCTAACAGATCCAGTCACATGCAGCAAGCAGCTATCAAAGACTCCTCAAACATCCTGAGAATGAAAAGAATTATCAACAACCCAGCAAACCTCACCAGGACAGCAATAGCCTATTGATTCCTTGTCCTAACCCTTGCTTTGGACAGAAATTATCAAGTTGCACAATGAAGCACAGTCAAATAAATTACTTTGGAAGTAAAATAAATAAATCTTTGGAAGAAACTACAGATGATAGAAGATTTTGACAATCCAGGAAGAGGAAGAAAATCCTAGTGGCAAAAAAATCCCTAGTGGCATAACCGATCCTCTCAAGGTTAGCAAAGGCAGAAAACACTGAAGAATAACTGGATACATGATCAATGCTAAACATCAGCTGAACTAAAAACCTAACACAAATTCAGCTGCAGCACAGAGGCTACACAAAACTAGCAGGATGGCAAAAGGTTATTTCTGGAGTTGAATCAGCAAGGAGGATACTAAAGTAACAATGAACAACAGAAAGGAAGAGTGCTGGCAAAGAGACATTTGTTTCAAATTGAGCACACTGTGAGGGCACAGACCCAGCATAACAAAACCAGGCTTTTTCCTCCAACTTAGGTACTAGTGTTTAGGAACACTAAGTAGGATACATCATAAAGTAGCAAATAAGAGACCTTCATCTGTACAGCTGATGATTCAGAATAACTTGTTTCCCCAGACCAAAGGAAGTTATAAGTGTAACTACTTCAGGAAAAAAATGTAAACAAACTGAATTAAAATTTGGAATTGTCTCAAGTATTTTTATGCAGATAAAGTCAGAAATAAAACAAAGGATAACTCTGGCTTAAAGTGCAAGCTGATGCATTGGTAACATGAAATGATTCAAAATACTTGGAAAGAAAACCTAGAATTGAGCAAAAGTGAAAAAGAAGTTTGCATTTATTAGGAATGGCAATGCTGTAACATCATAGGCTCATGATCGCCTAGAGGATGGATGGGCAGATCATGCCCTTCAAAGGAATGTCTTTCTTACCACTTACTGCACTTTCAGGACTCCAGGGCCATTAGACTCAGCAGGGTAAAGTTAGCTCTTGTGACTCTGGAACCACCCTAAACTAGCGTAAAAGAACAAACTTGCTTTTGAACATGCAGGGAGCCAACACTTCTGTTCACTACTATGACTTCTGCTCTTTACCTTGCAAATCAAAATCTAATTTAAAAAGAGTACTTCAAAAAAGAAAGAGAACCCCATTCTCTAGGATCTCCAAAAGAACATGTGCTACTAGGCTACAAACATAGGCCTAATACAGTCTAACCCCCTGCAAAAATGGATGTTCCTTGTTAACAAAGCGTTGTGCTCCTAGCCCAAGGGTCATCCAAAGTCTATCTAGGTTGCAATGACACATAGCAGAAGCTTAGGTAACCCCACAGCTGTGGAGCAGATCTGCAAACCAGCACAACAGCAAAGACACCACATTCAAAAAACAAGAGCAGGCCCTGCAAATAGAACTGCCTCAGCTAACCCTGTTCACCTGCAATGCTCTGTCCTGCCCTATCTTGGGGGTATATCAGGTATATTTGTCTGACAGTACCAATGTCTCCCATGCTCCTGTCAGCTATGAGATACCTGAGCAAAGGTAAACAGTACCAGTATTTGCAATGACAGCAAATAAAATCGCTTCTTTTTGGTGTTAATGTCAAAATTCCTAGCGAGCATAGGATTGGTTCAAAAACCTTGAAAATATTCAAATTACTACTGTGTCCAAGGAAAGAAACTATTTCAAATCCAGGATGGGCAAGTCGATGTTTACATTTCTTTTAAAATACATTTAATAACTTAAGTTTTACCAGCTACAGCAGCTGTTGCTCTCATGCCTACTGTAACCTGTGTTACAAAGTATCGAGGGGCTCTGACTGCAGTGAGGAGAACCAGAGGAGGAGATAAAAGTTTTACAGATAGCTTAATGACACCCTGGAAAGAGAAAAGGCCTCCAAAGCCACCTCCTCTGGTGAACTGCCACTGACAGTAATTTGTGGAATGGCCAGTTTCAGAAGAACCTTGCAATGTAGCAGCTGAAGAATTTAATTAAATATTAAATTATTCTCGTGGGATTTGGCAAATACTTATGATTGCCTGAAAGTTCAGATCCAGAATGTTCTCAGGAATGGCAACTCCATCAAGTCCATGGAAAATTGATCCAGTCCTGGCATTTTCAGTCAGTTTTCACTTGCTTAAGGCTCTAAGTAATAAAAATTGGCCAGTTGAAAAGGGGTGAAGAAAAAATGATGTGGGCCACTCTCCCTTCTGAAGATGTCAAACCCCATATCTAACCCAGTGGATTCAGCTAAGACAGAATGTTGAGACATATCTCTGAAAAAACAGGGAGAGCTTTAAATGACTCCTGATCCAGGAAAAGCTTCTCACTCCCTTTCACAAAGATGAGACAGCCTTAGCTGCCATGCAGAAGCTGGACACTCATTTAATACAAGACTAGTAAGTGTCTTGCACTGAATTCTCAGAAGGTCAGAAGGGTTTTCAGGAAAATTCCTCTGAAGCAATTAATTACAGTTTTCAGGCCCTAAACAGGTACAAAAGGAATGTCTCTTAGGTATATATCTTAAGCAAAATGCCCTCTTGATTGGACATTGCCATCACAGATGAAACACTAATCAAAGCAAGCAGGTTTAAGTACTATCAGAGACACAAGCCTGAAACAAAAAGCAGAAGAAATATTTTCCACAGTCTGGAAAGAAAAAAGCAACATTGTATCCAGGACTGAAGGACCAGCAGAAGAGGGAAAAAGTAAAACAAACAAACAAACAAACAGTTAACATGAAATTTTAGATTGTTTCTTGTTCTGACCTTGTCTAACAAAGCCAAAGCTACTACAGAGTGTTATTTCATTACTATTTTGTTTGTATCAGAACAACTGGGAATGCTCCTAAGTGACCCAACATTGCCCTCTACCAGTCCTACATTTCCACCTTGGGAATGATGTTCTCTTGATTTCATCCTTCAAAATGTGCCAGTTGCATGGATGTGTCATCTAGGTGACATGGAAAAAGTTCTCTATCACTTGCAGACAGTTACTTATCCAGACAATTCCAGTTACTGATATCAATCTGCACATTTAGCATACTGATATTTCCTTGCATTTGTGTAACTGCTTTTTTTAACTGGGGTCATTGTAGGAGAATCTGGGAACCACAAATACCTAACAGGTGCAAAAAATAAGAAACTAAGACTAGCAATAGCAATAAAAATTAGGTTACTCATCTCTTTTCTTAATAGTGCAGGTGCCATTTTCATTGCAAGAAACTTTTCAAGAAAATTTGGACTCCTACACTCAAAAATGTTTCCTTTAGCCTGGAGGCAGAACAGCCTCCTCAAAGGTGGCAAGCAGTGAAACTGGAAGTGAGACCACTGTGATGCTTTGGAAGTTTTCAGAAGTTGAGACTGTAAATACACCCTTCAAGTGTGTGCTACTATGGTAAAAATCTTAGTAAGCTAACTTCTCCCAGAATCTAAGGATAGGATGTTAACCCATACTTGGTATAAAAATTGGCTGCTGGTTATACCCAGGGACCTCCTCAAACACCAACAAGGATCTGAGCTCAAAGCTCAAGTTCTAACCAGTCTAAAAAGTGCCCCCTCCCATCATTTTAATTGTGACTAAATTACAAGATTATGGGGATACAGAAGCATAGTGGAGTCACAATATTAGTAATTAAATATGAAAAAAGTGCTATTTACCAGGAAAATTTTAAATTTCATAATTTGATTTTATTTGGTTAAATAGAAATAAATTTGTAACATTCTAGTGACGTATTATATAGATGTATAGTTGACTAAAGCAAATGCAAAGATGAGAGTATGACACAGTATGACACATTTCATCACTGGGAAACTCTCCAAAAACTACAAGTTTAACAAAAAAGACCCACAAAACAAAACCCAAACCACAAAACACTAGCTCTTGAGATGAAGTAGGAACAAACTTTAGCAGTTACAGACATAGATGTGACTTTAGTGTTACACTACCACAGATGGCTTTTCAAAATTCATTTTTACATTAGGAGTTGTGACAAGCAATTTTTTTATTCTAAATATTTTCCAGAACAACGCCTGAGAGGATATCTCTCAGATTCTTACTGAACTCCTGATCTTTTAGTGCAAACACACTTTGGATAATGGTGATTGTGACTCAGTGCTGACAATGAGCAGACCCTCTAAATGCAGAGCCCTTGACTTTTAATATATATATTCATTATATATGTGTGTTAATGACACTACTCACAGGTTCCATTTCCTCTCTTCACAGAGTTTGTCATGCACTCCCACCAATTCCATTTTCCCTTGTTTACTATCCTTTCCTTCCTGAGCAAAACTGCCAGCCCAATTCCCTGACCTGCCTCCACAGGACCCCTGCCTTGTACTCTTTACACCCCTCAACCAAATGGAACCCCCATCTTTCTTTCTCTTCTTCTTTTTAGAGGAGAGAGATTTCATGAACTATTGTGAAAAATACAGGCTATTTGTAATCCAAAGATTAGAAATGTAAAATAATAGGTTCTGGCAAAAGATAGGCCTCTTTTCCTAAAGATTTTGCTGTTGGTGATAAGAAAGAAATGCAAGCAGAAGAAAAAGTGAAGATCTTGTGGCTCATTAGCAGAAGTTACGTTGTTTCAGTTATCCTGAAAAAATGCAATGTTAGGTCCTTCCCCATCACATCAGTGATACCTGCATGAGGAAATAGATACTTTGCACTCTGATCAGAATAAATCTGCGCCTGTATCTATCACATATATGCCAACAAAATGGCACTAAACCCCACACACTTCCTCTATATAAGGCTAGCTCTCCAATGGAGTAATACCATAAGATGTATTTTGGGGTGAAGGACTGGACATAATTGATGGGAGTTTTTCAGTATTTTCAAAGACTAACAAATCAATAGCCACGTATATTGGGTAGGTCAAAACAAACTGTCTAGATGGAGCATGACAGGTGCACCTTTTCTAATGGCTAGAGACCCAGTCTTGGAAACAGAGGATCTGCTTCACTATGGCTTGTTGCCTAACCTTCCCAAGGTCATTTGTCATGACACTTTACAAATAAAACACGTAGTATTCGATTCACTTCTCACATTCACACCAATGTAAACCAGAGTTAGAGTGAAGTTTACAAAGCTGTGGAGGAAAATCAAACCTTTGCCCCCAAAGAAGAGGCTAATGGTGTTAAATGCTTATTTAAATTTGGTCCAGTCATTAAAACACCTCTGACCGGGTTCTTCTGCAAGTAAAATTAGAAAGGTTCTGTACAATCTACCATCTTAAATCAGAATTTAAGATTAGTCAAATTTATTATTATTTTGATGTAATTCTTGGGGAACAAGGTAGGTTGAGCTGCCAAAAAGATACATAAAGACTTTGGCTTCCAGGCTGAGCAGCCTGAGCAGAACCCAAGCTGAGTAACATGGCTGAAAAGTTGTCTGCAAAGAAAAGAAAATCTGAACATTCCCTTCCCCTCAAAAAGTACAAACAAGCAGGCAGCCTCAATCCTGTTCCTAGCTGGCAGCAATATGAATCTTCGCAAACAGTGGCAGGAGCAGAAATCTCTCTCTCTGAGTTTTTCTAGGTCAAAGCTAAGGTTCAGCAGCTGGAAATCAGTACTGGAAATCTTACACTGCTGCTGACTTTCTAGAAAAAAAAAAAGATTTCATTCAGAAACCTGTCAGCCTAGCACTGTTTATAAAAGCAGCAATGTCACAACAAAGCCTATACAGAAGCTCCATGTAGTTAGAAAATGGCTTAGATGCCATTACTTCACAGTATTACTTCACTGGTGTAGACTGCTAACCTGGAATTACCACACAACCTAGGAATACCTTACTCCTGTGCAGCTTAGTGCCACTGGTAAGTGTGAGATACAGCAACATATGCTCACTGACAGAAGCACAGTTCAACCACCCCGAGCTATGGCAGGGCAAACAGTCTTCCTTGTGCCTTGCAACACTGCAGTTACTCATACACATCCCTCAGTACTCTTCCAGACAGTACTGCACGCAAGGAGAGGGGCTACAAGAGCAGCACTTTATCTACTCTTTTGTACAGCAAAAACTTTTTTTTAGTACCGTGGTAGTTGCACAGGGAGTATTCCAAACATGGCTTGAGAAGCTTACGTCTTGGTATTCACAGGAACAGCTTTCTGGCCGTAAGGCAACACCAGCCAGATACACTACAGGGAAATTTTTTGCTTGGGTATCACTGTCAGGTGAGACCCTGAGCACTACAAGGCAAACAGCTTTGTTGCAGGATTCACCGTCACAGCTAAGCCCAAGCAGCACACACTTCCCAGGAGGGCATGGCTGTGACTTCCATGCATGGCTGTAATCAAGATGAACTTTTTCCCACCAGACACCTGAACAGTGGGAAAATGCCGCCCAGCCCATGAGAAGCCTGGACCAGGCAACATTACAGCGGTGTCTCTCTGGGTCCCACCTCAACGACGGCCCGCAAGCCCTCGTGCTGGGCGAAGGCCGGTAAACGGCTCCGCTGCCCATCGCTGGGAGAGATGCCGACATCCATTTTGGGAGTGGGAGAGCCCAGCACTGATGGCAAACTTTGGGGCCCTGTCCGAAGTTTGGGGGCAGCGCAAGGCGTGCACAGAGAGGGCTGACTAACACACACGTACAAACACGCCGGCTGAGCTGTGAGGTCCGCGCCGCTGACCGGGCGAGCAGTGCCGGGCGCCCCTCGCCCACTGTGCGCCCCCGAGGCCGCGCACCGCGACAGGGCCGGGCGGGACATAAGACGAGGAGCAGGTTCGGGTCGCACAGAACTCCTTCCCAGGGACTGGGGCAGGGCAGGCCCGGCGCGGTCCCCGCCGAGCTCGGCCCCGCCGCACGGCCCGGCCGCGGCCCGGCCTTGGCG